>AYLM01002792.1:0-10268 GCA_001625345.1 Cairneyella variabilis | reverse complement strand
CTAAATGTCTTATATATGGGTGGCTAATTAGCATGCCTTATCTCTCTTAAGCTCTTCCTTAGGTGCCACAGCGTCGTCTGATCTAGACCAATTATAACTTATGCGGGGCTTATAGCCATATTTAATTATGAATAGGGATAAGCTAGTTAATATATAAGGGAGAGTGGCGGCGGCGTAATTAATTATAGGGAGAAGTTCTGATTAGTTGTCTTAATAGTAATTGACGTATAGACGTAATTATTAATCGATATATTGATTAACGATTTTAGTTTAGCTATTTGTCTAAAGGTGGTCTATAGTGAACAACTTGAGTTTAATGCTTAAGATCTTATTGAATTTATCTTAGAAAGCACTAATAAATTGCGGTCCTCTATTAAAGACGATTGTCATTGGCGGGCTGTAGTAATAGAAAACATGAGTAATATAGATAAGGGCTAGGCTATGCGTATCTATCTTCTTATGGCATGGTGTAAGACCAAGAGGTCAGGATGATATGGTGAGAAGAGCTTGTATTCTCTAGAAGCTCTGTCTAAGGCTAAATACATAATGATGCCTTATATAGCAGCCTAAGGCTGTAACGCAGCATGCGGCGTAACAACTCTCCCCCCCTTTTAATAAAACGCCACTGCCCTTAATAGCTATATATAAGAAAACATAATCGTATATCCCTTATCATCCTTCCTTTGCATTATCACCCTTCCTTATCCTCCTAGCCTCATACTTATACATATACATCGTCTAGCCACGTTCGCTATTGGCGCAAAAGGGAAAGGCATAGAAATGGCCTCGTAAGCCAAGTGTCGCATAATCATATATAATAGTCGTATAAGCGATATCGTAGAGTGATGCATCATAATAATCGTATAAAAGCGTAGTGGTAATAACTATACTAAGCGTAATGGGATAGTATAACTATATAAAGTTATTGCGACATAACATCGCTATTCATTATTCATTAAGGGCCGTATTAACCTTATTTTCCATTATATTAAAAGGGTTCGTAACGCCAATAGCTGGATCTTGCCAGCCTATAAAGCTTATGATCATCTTTATAATATTGTTAGTAACCGTTATAAGGCCATAGATAATGGGTGTAGGATCTTTATCTGGGTAGCTTTTATTTAGTATTGTAAGATATGCTAATGTGGAGGGTTCGGCTGTTGTTAATGCGTTCTTTACGATCTTTATTAATGCGTAGGTAGTGTTATATTTGCCATTCTCTTAGTCTAAGTCATAACTTGGCTGTATAGTAAGCGTATGAAACGTGGCATCGCCCTTAACTATACTTATAGGGTGGTTGGTGAGGATGTCGCGGTACATATCTACGTTACCTAGCTTTCTTAAAGCCATCTTGTTAAAGTGTTATAGTTACTTTGCTATTAGGAAAAGAAGTGCGGTTGTGGCTATATAAGCCTATGCTGTTATAAGCAAGCCTTCTGCTAAGGTACGCAATATAGAGTATTTTATTATAAGGCGATAGTTCTGATTAAAGAGAGAAGAGTTTTCCTTTATAAGTAAGGCAATAGTAAACTCGAGTTCCGCAATCCTTATAATATATCCTATAACCTCCGTTATTAGTGTTGCCTTGCGTTTCTATATCTCGGCGAAGAAGGCATCCTTTCAGGCTTGCTTTAAGAGTAAGGGTGATAATGAGCGCGATGGATTCCTTAGGGCTGGGGAGGTAGGGTTGGGTGTATTCTGTTATAGCTTATAACCTTCCCGATGAAATACGGTCTTACTCACGGGAGTATATAGTAGTAATAGGGTCGAAGGAGTATTGGCGGTTTTCTAAGGATGCGATAGGGTTATAGGGTTGGTCTGATCTTAAGGCTCAGGGTTTTTATTGGCATTCGTAGGCGATATAGTCTTAGGACTATACTTTTATAACTTCTTTAAAGGCTCGCTAGCAACGATCTCGAATATAACGTCCTTCGCTGGCTTCTATTTATCTAGTATTATCACATTAATCATAATGTTTATACCGCCCTTTAAGTTATAAATATCGCGGAATGTAAAAGAGAGCATATTATAACGGTTCGTATTCGCCTTTGGAAACTCGTACTTTATAGCATCCTTAGTATTGCTATACTAACTATAAAAGTAGTATTCTATAGTATCTCTATACCAGCATTATAACATCTTATTATTGGTATTATAGGCTGTGCGGCTATAATATGCGATATCCTTAAGCATATTGCTCGATATATCGAAATTCATTAGCTATAATACTCCTTATTACTTCGTTAGGGTTCTAATAGCGCAGATTATTGCTATAGCTTTATCGTCCAATACTACGTTTATTGGGAATCTATTAAAACCGCTATTATTATATAGCGACGATTGATTAATCTTCGGCTTTAGGGTAATCTTATAAAGCTTCCATATACTAAGCTATATTGTACCATCGCGATCGACACTAAGATGCTAGTCTGGGATCTCTTTAGGCACTAGCTTCTTAGCTTCATTAAAGAAAGAACCGCGGTTTGCACTACTAACCTCCTTAAAGATGGCATCGATATAAGGCTTTAATAGGTTTAGCGCGATGCGAGCGATCTTTATAGCTATTATTCGCTTTCGCTTCCTATCTAATGAATCCGTTATTATAGGTAGTTTAATAGACACCTCTATATATAGTAACGCGTCTTATGGTCTTATTGCGTTTAAGAGATGTGATATTCGTGGCAGTAGATATATAGGTTTGGAAATAAATGCACGAGGCTGTCCATTAATAAGAGTGCTCTCGCGTATTAGTAGTATATTTAAGTGATTCTCGTCTTATAAGAATGAGTTTATCGTATATTATAGGTCGTTTATTTCGCGATATAATAATAAGGTTTTATAATAAAAGAGTAAATAATAATAAAAAGGCTGGTAATGCGAAGAGTATAGGCTATTAGTGATATTGATAAAAAAGTGGTGGAGTATTAAAGTCGTAATTGTATAACTATAATAGACCGCTAAAATAATAAGGATAGGGGTTAACTATAGTTATTATTTAGCGGTCTTCGCCGACTCTTTACTCTTAAAATCGGCGATTACTTTCTTTACTTTAATTAATTATGCGATCGATCTTTATTTATTAAACTTGGGACTATAGCCTAGCTATTATATAAAGTATTTGACTCAGCCAGTCAGTATAATATGCTTTGCTATAATCTTCTGTATCTTAAAGCTCTTATAGTCCTTTATATCGCCCTCTATATATACTAAATCCGGCATTAAAGGTCTAGGGCGGTTATATAGGTCGTTGCCCTTTAATGCCGGTTTGAGATATACGATTGATATAACTAAGTGGACACGTTAATATAATAAAAGGTCGAGATAGTATATAAGGCGTCCTACTCGTTTTAATATCTTAAAAGGTCTAACTCGCCTCTTATAGAGCTTAGGCGCTACCTTAGCATTAGGTATAGTGTAGCCTTTATATAAATAAAGATATGCTTCCTCGCCCACCTTAAAGAATATAGGCTTATAATTAGCATTATAAACAGTCTTTATTATTATCGCTATAAAGGCAATAGCGTTCGCTACCTCGATCCTTATAGCTAGTATAGTAAAAGTCCCATCCGCCGATAACGCGGCTAGTAGTAAATTAGCTAACGTAGCGCTTAAGTTAAGGGTGAAACTATAGCAAATCTTATTAAGGGTTTTCCTTATACTTATTAAGATAGTGTTATTTATTATAAACTATATTTTAAGCAATATTAATAGCCAGTCGCTATCGTTATCCATTATTGCGATAAAGTATTATAATATAATTTCAATAGTTTAATTAGTTCTCTTAGACTGGCCAATAGTCTAAGGATAGTATATAGCGGCATAAAGTAATAATACTTTAAGCACTTTAAAGATATTACGCTATAACTCAGAAGTGAATTTCGCATCTTAATCCGATATTATAACCTTAGGGAAACCTTAGTCCACGTCCTTAAGCCTAATGACTATCGCCTTAGCCCACTTATCCACGGACCATAAGTCCTAACTAAGGATAAGAGTAGTTTTCTTCGAATACTTATAAGTGATAGTATATAAGGTATTGTATTCTTCGCTAAATAAGTAACTAAATAGTAACTTAATAATAAAGTTAAGGGTGATAGTATGAAAGGGTACTAACGGAGATAATACTAGCTATAGCGAACCGTATAATGTGTGGCGGCGTGTTTAAAATAAAGCGCACTTAAGATAATACTTTAAATAGCTATGAAGATGATGTTTTAAACATTTAATATAGAACGCATAGCTAATAGCATTATACATCTTACTATACCCTAAGTGGCCTGCCTTATTATAGACCAACTTAAAGATATCTTTAATATAACAGGTTAAGATGTATAGTCATTCCGATATATTATCAATCTTATTATAGAAGATAATACTATTATATAAGCGAAAAGATAGTTAAGCACAATCGTCCTTATCGAGCTTCTTATTATCCTTTAAAGTATACAAGATCTTTCGCCACTAGATATTAGTCTTATAGCTAGCAATAAGCTCCTTATAGAATATAGCGGACATCTCTATAAATACTTCCATATATAATATATTCAGTTCGCCGACTCCTTTTAAGTTATAATAAGTAACGTTATTAATATATATCGATAGCAATCGAGATAGTGCATTAGCTACTAAGTTACCTTTATTAAGATAATATTTAATCTCAATCTAAAATCGTAAAATATACTATAATGCCTAGACTAAGCGAAGATTCAGCCTTTCTATTAAGACTAAGGTAGTAATATTCGACTTATTAGCTATCCTAAGGATAGCCCCATAGTCCGTATAAAAGATCACTAGGTTCTTCTTAAATAATTCAATCTTATCACAAATCTTATAAATTACTCATACTACGCCTACGATCTTAAGTTCTATTAGCCAATAGTTCTTCTCCGCTTATATTAAATATTATAAGAGGAATAAAATCGATTGTATTGCGTTATATAATAGTAACTGGCCTTAAGGCATTATAGCATCTCCCTTAAGATAATATACTATAGCTCCGAATCCATAATATAACGCATTAAGGTTAATATAAAGCTAGCGATCTGGGTTATAATAAGCGAGTATTGTCTTCACCGCTAACGCCTTTTAAATAGCTGCAAACGCCGCACGTTCTTCTTTAATTGGGAAAGCGAAAGCTTCTCATTTAATAAAGTTCTTTTACTTAGCCCCTTTTTTAGCATTAAGTGGTGTATGCTATAGTAATTGCGTCTTACAATCTTCTAATAGTCTAACGATAATCGCATAATATAGTATAAATTGGCGGAGGTAACTTATACAGCCTAAGTATATCTTTAAGTCCGATAATATGTCTAGAAAGCTAAACTTAGCAATCGCTATTAATCGCTCTTTTATAATCGTTATGCCTATAAAGTCAACCTTCTATCCTAATACTACGGCCGACGGATAACTAAGGAATGTCTTCTTAAGACTATAATATAGTCCGATCTTTATTAACTCGGTAAAGAGTGCGTAAAGGTGCTTAATATAGTCTTATAATATATAGCTAGCTATTACAATATTATCGATATATGCCCTAACGAATTCGCAAAGGTCACACAAGCGGTTGTCCATTTGGCGTTATATATAGGCTAGTATATTGCGAAAGCCTATAATTAGCATATTAAAAGTTTCTTATTTACGATATAATATTATTATAAAGGCAAAGCGTGATTAAGGGTATACTCACTATTAGTAGAAGAAGCTTAAGCAATTAATAATAGAGATATAATGCTTGTCACAGTATATGGCAATAATGTCCGACTATAACGGCATAGAGTAAGCGTCCGGTATATATAACTTATTGCCATCGCGAATATTAATCATCACACGACCTTTCTCTTCCCCATTTAAGAGATATCGCTATATATAAAAGATTGGGTAAGCGAAAGGGGTTAGTTATATTATAAATTCAATCTTACTTAACTTATATAATAGCTTGAAAGTTTTATCGACTAGCTTATAATCCTTTATACTTAATAGATACACCTTCGCTTTATTAGATATCCGAGATTGCTAGTCGTTATAAAGTTCGACTCTCATCCATTCGTCCATTAGTATAGTAACACTATAGCCCTCACCCCATATATATAAGAATTCATTAGAGAGGGCGGTTAAAGCTGCTACTATGTTAATATCGCTATATATAGTGATACCGTTTATAAGTATCGTCTCTTATCCGTCTTATAGTTCTATAATAAAGAAAGGCTTTAGTTGCTTAGTCAGCTATTTGCTATAAGGGGTGTGTAACGCAAGGTCTGTGAACTCGCTTAGATCATCTATATTAATATAGTAGCATGCGTCGCAACTGAGTTTTATAACTATGCCTAAGCGTAGGTTATAGGGTATACGAATCTTCATATTTATATTATTATGAATAGGAATCTCTAATATTATAGCGTTTATTAAATATGCATATAATACTATAAAAGCGTTACTAGGCTTAAAGATAAAATCACGATTATCGACTATATCGAGATAATAAATTAGGAGCTTTATCACTATATATAATAGTATCATAGTTATTGTCTTTATATATATTGGCTTTTAAACTTACGTTCCTCACGGCTTTATAGAAATGAGTATCTCTATATCGCACGAGCCGATTGTAATAAAGCGTTTCGATAAAGCGATATCGAACTTCTTAAGATTAAGAATATCGATTCTTATAAGCATTATAGCTTTAAGACTATTAATTAAATATACTTCACGCTCGAAATGGGCTAAGGCGGACTTATTATTAAAGCGTCGCTTGCCTGATAAGTAGAATAATAATATTATATATTCACGAATATTATAACGATTTATACTAATGCCACGAATAATAAGCGCGATGGCTATTTAACGGATTTTAATGATAAGTAAATTCTTTAAAACCCACGCTTAGTCTACTATTATGACACTATAGCTAGTGTTTAGGCAGACTATAATGATCTCGCTTGTTATAGTGAGTTATACCTAAACTTAAGCATAGGACCATTTATGGAAACCATATCTAATACCGCAATCGAGCTTTAAATTGTTAGTACTATTGATTATATCTATATAATATCCTTGCCCTACGTCGTCCAAAGCTGATTTAGGGCGGGTGGCGGCATTCAACCCTAAAGGCTTTAACTTAGCGCCCTTACACTCGCTTTGCAGGTGCTTATATAATATATTATTAGAGTTAAACCCTATCTTATAGTTCTTATATTTACGCTATTGCTTTTAAGCCTTTATAGCTACGTCTATAAAATTAATTAAGTGCTCCTCCTTATTTTATAGCGTTGTATAAAAGCCGTACTCTTAAATAGGGTTTGTTTCACTAAACTCCGCTAGTGGTTCTACGCCTTCGCTATAATAATCATACTCTATAGGCGTAGCGTCCTTAATTAGGGTGAAGGTTAAGATCTCCTCTTCCTTTAGGGTTATAACGTAGGCTTTTTAAGGGTTATATGCACCACTATAGCTTGGTTGCTAATATAGTTAATAAGGTTAGTGAGAAGACGACGTCTAATATACCTAGCGTATATTTGGCGCGTTTCCAGTGGTTATTTAAAGCTGATTAGGTTTTATTTATATATTAATGCTTAGCTATATATAGTTAACTGTATTCTGGTTGCTATTGCCACTATAAGTCGGACGGCCTGGCGCTTATTATATCTATAGCTGCGATTAGAAGCCTTAACGAGTATTGCTATTATCTATATAGCCTTCTCTTGCCCTATAATAGCTATAGTTTAGGCGGTATAAGGGCTATAGAGATGCACGGCCTTATTAGTATCGTGGGTTATAATTATAGTTACCTTGCCAAGGGCCATGGGTTCTAGCGTACGACATTTGCGCGGCCTACTTTCTCGCTATATCTTCTATAACTAGGGCTTTATCGTCCAATATTTTAAAGTAGTCCTTAAGGGATGTATTCGCTTTAGAGGCATCGATTAGTATATGGATTGGCAAGTCGAGACAATTCTATAACGCGGTTAACTAATTATATTAGGAAGTTATATCGGCCGATTTAATATTATAGAAGACCATCTATACGAAAGAGCGTATTGTTTTGCCTTTATATATATCTTATAACGTGAGGAGGTCTGATTATAGGTTACGCATCGCTATAGATACTGCTATCTTAAACCGTTTAATTATAGTGGCAGAAATGCGATCTATTAATATTGTGGCGAAGTACTCCTTTTTTAATTCAGAAAGCTCATTAATAAACCATCTGGCTGTATTTATATATAAGCACTTTAGGAATACCTTTCGTACTACTGCTTCGCCCTTTATTATAGCGATATGTTTAAGCATATTAATGAATGCATATATATCGCTATAAATAACGTATTTGCTAATGAAGGCGTCGTCCTTTTATACAGCCGGATTAAAATAGCCGATATCTTCTGAGCATAGGTAAGTAACATTATTAAGAATAAGCTAGTTATTAGCGAGTATATCGTTACAGTTTACATCACTATTCGGATTAGGGTTGTTTCGATTATCGCGTTTGTTATTGCTTATATTAGCTGCTCAATCTGCGGCATTAGCTTGTTATATTAATTCGATAAGGCGTGCCTCTTATATTATAGAAAAGGTATTATTATTGTTCTGTCCGCTTTCGTTATTTATATTATTAGTATTACTAGTATTGTCGGCATTTCTGTGATTGCTATCGACATCCGCTATAGTCTTCGATAGCGGTGGTAGTGAAGGTGGGGAAGGGTCACGCATTAATAACATTTCTTAAGGGTTATTATCGGTATCACTTAGTGCTGCTTTACTGATTGTATAGAGTTTGCTATACCGTACTGCACCTCGTCTTATAAAGGGGTTAATATCGGCGTCGCTTATTAAGGTTGATGAACCTATATCGCTTAATAACGAATTGATTCCTAATAGCTTCGCTGTCTTAAAAGAATTTTAAGTAGCTGTTATAAAATGTATAACTACAGTCTATAGTTGTGGCTTAGAGGTGGCTTATTCGATAGGGAAATCCGTATTATAATCGCTAGCTTTCCCAAGTTAGCGTATTAGGGCCTTAGTTATCTTGTTAATAGTATTGTTATACGTATGCCTTAAGTTAAGGAAGTTATATAGCTAATCTGCTCTTATTTATTGTGTTATAGTAAGGGGCATATATATTGCTTTTACCCGCTTTATAGCACGATGGCTGGTTGGTGGTGGCTAAGAGGGTTGTATTAGTATTAGAATCAGGCTAGTGGTTATATTATATTGTATCGCAGACTGAAAAGGAGTGCTTATTATACTATTGTTCGATTTTAGCGATTAGCGCGGTATCGTTCTGCCGTTATGGCGATTGTGATGAGTATAGTAAGGGCTCGATCGGCACGGTCGTAAAGCTATAGGTCGATAATACGAGTATTCCAGAGGTCTAATGCTATTAGAGAATAGCTAGTCGCTATAGACTGATTTTCTAGTCAGTCTGCAGCTGGCTGTAGTGATATTGCTATTAAATTATAAGACTAAGAGGTTAAGATAATGTGGTGAGAAGAGCTTATATTCTTTAGAAGCTCTATCTGAGGCTAAATACATAATGATGCCTCATATGGCAGCCTAAGGCTGCAACGCAGCATGCGGCGTAACACATAGGATGGAAATTGGCCGTTTGCTTAGGCGGTTTATAAACATAGCGATAGCATTAAATCCTTACTTATTAGTAAGGAAGTCCTTAAAATCTATTAATATATATTACTAAGGCCTTAATGGAATAGGGAGCGATTATAAGAGTCTAGGAATGCGGTTATATAGAATCGTAGTACGGCGATATATAGTATAATTATAAATGAACTTTTAATATTATGGGTTATACCTTTTTAATAATAATGAGAATAGAGGGTCTTAATTATCTTATTCTTATTAGGATAAGCTTATATAATAGGGTTGTGAGCTTTTTAGATTAATTCCGTTCGTATAATGCCCTTTATAAGAATTATTAAACGTCTATAATACATTAAAAAACTGTTTATTAATTCCTAACTATATATATAATTGCGGGCTATTTAATGGTTAGCTTTTAAATTACTATCCTTACGATTGGCCTATAGGACACGATTAATAAGGTCTAATTAGTCTAATTAGATAAGGGCGAGTTTAAAGGAATGTTATAACTTTATAAATAGGTTTTCCAGCCGTAATAGGACCTAGTTATAAATATCCTTCTTAATGTCTTTTTATAAAAAGAGGTCCTATTTGTGTTTAATTAAAGGGTCTACCTTATTAATCTTTTTAAGTTTATATAGAATCTTAAAGTTATAATAAGAGAGAATTTCTAA
>AYLM01000093.1:0-22858 GCA_001625345.1 Cairneyella variabilis | reverse complement strand
CCCCGCCCCCTTCCCTGCACAAATTAACCCTAGCAACTAAGTACCCGATGCCCATCAACATCCGTCTACCCAAGATCTTGTGCCATCTCAAAACCACCATGGACCGTTCACTGAACGCCGTATGACTTGGCGACGCGGACACCCATGCTCTCGAGATCGATCTCCGTGCTGTCTCGGGGCGCAGCTACGTGCTCGACGACAGAGTTGTTATTTTCCGGGCTGATCGGAGCCAAGCTGCCCTTTCTATCAGTCAGGAATTCGAGGGTGCGGCCAGTGGATTGAGAGTGGAAAGGTTTGCGTCCAGAGCTGGAGCCCGTTGAGTTTCCTTGAGAAGAACCTCTGGAGGCAAAGAGACTGGAGAGGTGGAAGGATGCACCAGCTGCGTTAGTAACCATGGAGGCCCACAAGGACGAAAGCGGCAGGAGGAGTGCAACCATAGTCAAAGACAAGCTGCCGGAGTCGGGGAAGTTGTCGGTGTTGACGAACTCGAGGATGGCAAACACAGCTAACTAGTGTTAGTAGTGGAATTCATTGGAGTGACGGGGGTAGGGACTTACCAGGAATGATCATGGTGCATCCACCCATGTACACGAGGACCTGCATCGGAGTCATACCACTCCATCCCATCTTCCTGCGGTTGATGAGTGTGTAAAAGAGCTTTCCGGTGAAGACCAGGGAGAAGAACCAGATAGACATGACCTCCATGACCAAATTTGCCTTTTGCACCCGGAAGAACATGGGACTAGGAATTTGCTGTGAAGTGATTTCAATGCAGTTGATGACCAGGTCGGCGAAGCGAATGCCAATAGTGACCACCAGGACCACGACGGAGGCAACTACAATAGGGTAGAAGTATTTCCGGTCCATAGTCTTGGCGACGGTGTATGCTTGGAAGACAAGCGAGGTATCGACAGTGGCGGCCAGCAAAGTCGTCAGAATGGAGACCATGATGCTCGTAGCATACGAAGATGTCGGGACCAAGCTGGAATCATTACTGAAGAAAGTGTAGAACTCGACCCAGGGACTGACGAAGTAGATGGCATCGAAGATTCCTCGAAGAGCACCGATGAAGAGCGAGAGGAGGTTGAGCATATAGATCAGCGTGGCCCGCTTGCTCTCTTGGGTGAAGACTGCAACGACGACGAACATGACCATGCAAGCACCGATCTGGGCACCGTAGTTGATAGAAGACTTGACACTGTAGAGGAACCAGTCGTCAACGTCCGATACCTGAAGGTAAACAGGAGTGACTCCATCAGGCATGAGGATGGTGAAGTTCTGGTTCCAGCCATCGAAACTGCTGTTGGACGACATCTTGGTCGGATCGACGATAGATTGTAGATGTAATGAAAGTCTTGTAAGAAGAAATGGTATCGAAGGACTCGAGAGTCGAAGAGAAGTTGATCTGTTTTGCTGGTGTTGATGGGAATGAAGAAAGAAACGGATGAAGGGTTGAAGAGTGGCTTGAAATACCCAAAGATCAGAGCTAAGTTTGAAGACAATATGTCTTGGAATAATGGTAAGGATATAGTGGACTCCGCGAACAATGTGTCGCGTTGGTATTTTGTAGGTAATGTGGAGGGGAGAACAGTATCAAGCCAGGGAGGGCGGCTTCAAAGGAATATGGACTCATCATATTGTCTGAGTTTTTACTGCTAAACCAGGACGTGGTCGACAAATTTGGGCCCGAGAGTAAGGGATCGCAACTGGAAGAATGAAAGATTGGCTTGAACAATGGAAAAACGACGCTAAAGCTTGATATTGTTCTCCAGCGCCACGACCGCCACTGCGATTTCATAGGGCAGAATCGTGGCAGACCTGCAGTAGCAACCGGAAAGAAGCGACAATCTCCATCGCTGGATCAAGGCCAGACACTGTCATAAAGAGGACCCTGCCACATGGCGTTGATATCGATTGGAATGGTGAAGTTGTGGGGTGAAGGATGCTGTTGGACTCCGCCGCTAAGCGAGAGCAATATCGATGGCACGTGACTTCACCCCCTATTTAGGTAACGTGGGTCTCGATCGTAGCATTCACAATGCTTATTCCAGAAATCCTTCAATAATGAACTGAAGTCCGGATCTTAACTCTCAAAATATCGTTCTGCTTACGTGGTGGCCAGACCCATTTACGCAGTTGAAACCAATGACTACTCAAGAGAAGCCTTGCCAAGTCGAGGACCGTCACAGATCAGCAGAAATTGAAAGATTCCAAACAGAACTCATACCATGATTTGAACAAGCATTGTGGATGCAGAATCGTCGAATAATGACGCATAGGTAAAGATATGTGAAGGAGTCTCCTGGCTTCTCAATTGAGCACGCAGTCTTCGGATAGGAGAAAGTCATGAATACCTGCAATTGCAACCGCCTAGAAAAGCTTAGGAGAGCCATTATGTTGTATGGACCTCAACAGCTCCACTTGATGCTGTAGACAAGATCATGATAAGTGAAATAAATAATGATCCGGTAGACTACAGCAAGGTCTTTTGTTCCAGTTGAAGAGAGTCAGCCTTGCATGAGCTCAACGCACGGGCCCTAGTTCAGCCGGGCTCTGGATTAAGTGTCCTTAAGGTTCGCTCATAATAAATCCGTGAGACCACGACGACAAGCCTGCCAGGCACAACGACACAAGATACCCTCCTAGGTCCAGTCAGAGTCAAGAATTGATGTCTTAGAGTCGCAAGGGGAACTGCAAGAGAGAAGTGCAGGAGATGAACGGCTTCGCAAATCACGGGCTGGACGAGGATGCCTTTGGGGAGAAGAAAGGCAACATCGTCCAGGCCTTCGACGCTTTTCGTGAGTAGCAAAATTCTCTGCACATTTTCGCATTGTTTCTGTCTATGCGAAGATAACTGGCGCTTGAAAACCTTTCAATGCCCTGGAATCGTGCTAACAGTCCTCTGCAGCCAAAGCGAAACCTCAATATGTGACGCGGACATCAGGTGGAGGAAAATGGACAGTTGCTATGCTGATAGTGTCCTTTATCCTGATATTCTCGGAGTTCACAAGGTGGTGGCGGGGCCATGAGACACATACTTTCGCTGTCGAGAAAGGTGTTGGGCATGATCTCCAGATCAATTTGGATATTGTAATACCTATGCAATGCGGGGACATCCACATCAATGTGCAAGATGCTGCTGGAGACAGAATTTTAGCTGGAGACATGCTGAAGCGAGATCCGACGAATTGGCGACAATGGGTAGACAACCGGGGAATGCATAGGTTGGGAACAGACTCTGAAGGGAGAATGATCACTGGAGAGGGATTCCACGAGCACGAGGAGGGCTTTGGGGAGGAGCATGTGCATGACATCGTTGCTGCTGCTGGAGGTGGAAGGGCAAAGTTTGGCAAGACGCCAAAGCTGAAGTGGGGTCCTCCTGGAGGAGATAGTTGTCGAATCTTTGGCAGCTTGAATGTGAACAAGGTGCAGGGAGATTTCCATATCACTGCCCGTGGACACGGCTACCAGGAGATGTTCGCTCAGCACTTGGATCACAATGGTATGCAAACTTCCCCTCTCCTCCATGGAATGTCCACTAATACAACATCTAGCTTTCAACTTCTCTCACATCGTCTCCGAGCTCTCTTTCGGAGCCTTTTACCCCTCCCTCCTCAATCCCCTCGACCGTACCGTTTCCACAACACCTAACCACTTCCACAAATTCCAATACTTCCTGTCTGTGGTGCCAACGGTCTACAGTGTCGACTCAAGCACACCTTACGCTTCCCGCACCGTCTTCACCAACCAATACGCCGTTACCGAGCAATCACACATCGTTGGCGAGCGTGCCGTACCTGGAATCTTTTTCAAATACGACATCGAGCCTATGTTGCTTACGGTCGAGGAGAGTCGAGACGGCTTCCTCAGATTCGTAGTCAAGATAGTGAACGTCTTCAGCGGAGTGTTAGTAGCAGGCCACTGGGGCTTTACTCTTTCCGAATGGGCGATAGGGGTTCTCGGCCGTAGGAGTAGGAGAAAGAGTGACGGCGTACTGAACGGGCGGGCGCACGAAATGGAGGATTAAGTGTATGTCTGTATATCCATGTCACGATACTTACGGCTTGGGCATTTTCATAGCATGGGATCTCGTGGCGTAAGAAGGGAATTTGAATCTAAAATGCATGCCCACACTTGCTTCAATTCATTACAAGAAACAGCCACTGTGAAGGCCTGATTGGGTGATTACTATCGTAGTATTAAATTCGCGAAACTCCAATGCATTCATTCATCCAACGACAACTGTACAACGCTTATGATTTGGTGCTACTGCGCGTCAATCCAATGCCGAGTCCGACTCCAAGAGCAATAGCCAAGACGATGAGAACGACAACGAGAAGGCACCACCACTTTAGGCGGTTGCGGCGTCTGGCATGCTCGTTTGCCTTATCGATCTCGGTGTTTCCCTTGTCTACGTCTTCGGCGGTCTTGATGGCGTTTTGCTCGGTGTGCTCAACGACTGGGTCTTGAGCCTCCACGATTTGAGCCATATCGGCGAACATAGCGGCAAGCTCGGTAAGAGTAGCCTCAATGCGTTGAAGCTCATTGTGGCGAGCACGGACGGCACCGAGAACGGATGATGCTTGTCCTGACCGGTTGCTCTTGAGCTGTGCAGTTGTCAGCATTTGACCAAAGCCGGAAACTGGGGAATACTCACAGCAGTCTGGAAAACACCTTCAGAACCCCAATCCAACTCCGAAGCCTCATTGACCTCTTGCTCTGATGCCTCGGGATTGACAATTCGGTACTGTCGAGCAATTTGCTCGCGGTACCGCTGTCTGTAAGCCACCTCCTCCTGCTGATAATCTTTCAAACTCTTCTCAAACTCGCCCTTCAACTGCTTCGCCTGTCTCGCCTTTACGCTCTTCGTGCCATCCTGCGTCTTCACCGCATCGCCCTCCAAATACTTAATCTGGTCCCGAATCTGAGTGTTCTTCAGCTGGGTTTGGGTAACCAAGTTCTCGAGCTGCGCCGACGAGTTGCTGTCAGGCGACGACAACGCGCGCTGGTGCAGAGCGGCGATCTCCTGGATATTCGAGGACAGAGTCCGGATCTCGGATTTGGCGAAGTCAACGCGCGCGAGGAAGTCTTGTTGCGAGAGGACGGATGAGGTGTGACCGGGCATAGCGGGAGCACCGGCATTGTCGTATTGCGACGAAGCGGAATAATTGGACATCTCTTGTGAGAGTTCTGGCTGGCCTAGATATCCCTATACAGCGAGAAACAGAACATGTTAGCGATCCGTTGATTCTACCTATGCGCATTGAAGTCCGGGCCGGAAGAATGGAATCAAGCTTACAGCGCCGCCTTGCTCTGCGTTGGGCGCGTTATTGTATGGGTTGCCGCCATACTGCTGATACTGTGTATAGGACATGTTCAATGCTCAATTGATGCGAGATCGATGCTAGAGGATTGATGTTCTTGTGGTGGGAGATTGAGGTCCTCTGTCAAAATGACGTTCGCGATGTTTTGGCGCAAGCTGATGCGAGCTGAGGCAGCTGGATTGCTCGCTGTTAAAAGCAGAGTAAGAATCGCTCACTAATCAAGCGACCGTAAGAAATAGAGAATTAATCTCTCGTCTCACAATTGATGGCCCCAAAATACTCGAGTGAGACGAATCTGACTTGATTGACTATGAGTTTAAGAGATGGTGTTTGCCTGGGACCAACCTTAATAAGCTTCAGTGCTCAACTACCCGTGAAGATGTCATTTGCCTGATTGGAGAGGTCCCATTTCCTTTCCCGGGCCGGCTTACTGTGATGGACACCTAAGGTGGCGGCTTGTACACAGCCACTTATTCTGATGCTTTTCTCCATCTCATTCCATAATTATCAAAGTAGGCAAAACATTTGAGATGGGATACCCTCGGTGGCAGTGCCACTATGAGGCTCAATTCATCGATGATGTAAATTGCAATCGGGCGTTCGTGGGGTTCGTCGCAATTCCAGTGATCCTGGGCTTTCTCGAAACCAAATCAGCCATCCGCTGCCATCGCGTAAGTCCGGGGTAAAGCATGGGCATGGTGAAGGGTGCCGAACGGATCTCGTTGATTTGAAAGAGACTCTACTCTAAAGTTCAAAGGCAAGCTCTGATTTCCAATGATAGACGAATTAAGCACTTTGTTAAGTTTTCGTTGCAGTATATTCATATTTGACGATTTCTGCATTCGTGCAACTGCAGTCCCGAATCCAACCGTCAAGCCGATTCAGACCCAAATGCAGCAAGTGGATGCCGAGTCCCTTGGGCTTGCTGGAACATAAATAACCCTATGAGAAGCTTTTCCGCCTGAAAGCTTGTGTGTTTTACTAGGGACAGTCACCCCCAGGTCTGCGTCCTTCGGGACCACACCGATAAGTGGAGTATATTTATCATGTTCTAGAACCGCTCGCTTTGCGCATTGCAACAGTGTTTTTTGTATTTAATCTTGTTTCAATCCCCATTCTTTGCAGCTCTTGGAATGAAATATAGTTTCTGTGTCGTTGCAATAAAATAGAAAGCTGCATTTTGCGTTTGAACTAAAGTTCTTTCGATAGGCGCACGCCAGGAGGCAGACCCTACAACATCACTTACCTTCCGCTCCTCAAGTATACATTTATACGACAACGTTCCTCTTCCTATATTCGCCATTGAATAATCATCCTCTCGATGAAACTCAACCCAGCTGATGTACGCGGGCCCGGGTGGAGAAATGGACGATCTGGACTTTTTTTAATCTACAACGACAACCTCAAAATAACACCACCCTCCGAATGTTCACTCTCAAGGATGGATAAGCTAAATCGACTGCAATAAAAGAAGGGAGCATGTACGGGGAGAGTGGGGTGGAAAGAGATAAGTCAAGTCTGTGTGTTGCGTCGATATGAGCGTATTTCTGCAGAGACGGGCCGCAATTCCCGTGGGAGCTGCGGAGTGACCCGAATTTGGAGGATTGGTGTGAGGAATGAGCTCATGGGAAGAATATAAGGAGGACTGGTTTTCCTGTAGATTTGAAGCGGTGTTGAGTCTTCAGAGTTGGAGAGTTCCTCAAGTGAGGAAGTGATGTTGACGTGGACTTGGGTCAGGTTGATGCGAACATTCGTCTGGCTGTGAAGTGACAGGACAGATTGAACCGTTTACCTGATCTCACACTTATTGAATCTTCTGTATCGATGTTCTTGATGGTGTTGACATACTTGCTTTGAAAATTGTACCTTGCCTCATTACTAGCTCTTCCATATTGCTATCACTTTACTTCATCTTAGCGGGGTTCTTTCAGATGTTTTGCAATTTGTACAGCTTCGCATCATTTACATCATGGGAATTTGAATAAGGGCTTATAATTGATGGATTAATCATTACCAAATAGAATTTGTCGATCCAAACGACGCTGGGATCCACTGATAAATCCAGTACTTCAGAAGTCCCGCAAGCTCATATCCCATCATGAATCTCAACAAAATAGTAAACAACCGTAAGTACAAAAATCTTCCTCACAAACATATATACAGTGAGAAATAACAAAGGAAAGCAGAAGCCCATGACGTCTTGTCTCGTCTCGTCTCATCTCAATCGGTATCTCATAAGGAATTTAGATGCCAGAATCGTCCTGGAGGTATACAGCCTCATCAGGGTTGTACACATCCCAGGCGGCGCAGGTATCCTCGAATGCAGCGGTATCGGACAAGGTAGCTGCGATCTGGCTCTCACTCTCGACGAATTGCATAGCGAGACCCTCGGATGCGTGCCAGGCGATGTGGCAATGAAGGAGCCACGAACCAGGGTTGTCTTTCTTGAACGCGATCGCGAGGTAGCCGTTTGCAGGAAGAACCGCAACGTCGCGTCGTGGAGGATTGACAAGATTAAGAGTGCTGGTATCGAGGTCGAATTCACCGGTGGCCTGTCCAATGACCCAGAAATCGTGGCCATGGAGATGGATGGGGTGGTAAATGCCAAACCCGCTATCGTCCTGGATAACGAACACAGCCCAGATGTCAGTATCAGAAGTTGAGTCGATCGGAACGACATTGTAATCTGTGGGCCAGATGGTTTCGTCGTTATAGATGCGGAGAGTGGTGGGATTGGACCAGTTAAGGTACAGAGACGAGCTGTTGAGGGTCCAGGTGAAGTAGTCCGTGAAGGCGAAGCTGAGATCCTCTTGGGTGACAGCGGATTCACTGAAGTTGCCCACGTCCATGGCGAGATAAGGAACTAGGCTTGCCAGAGGCTCGTCGCCGCAGCTAGAGCTGGCAGTGAAGTCACTTGTAGTCGTGGGGTCCGCGGTGCTGCTGGAATCGTATCTGATGATTCCAGTCATGTTAGCAGGGTTGTCGTTGGTCGCACAGGCAGTTCCCCAGCCACCGCGAAGCCAGTAGTCGCCAACCGCAGCATTAGCCTCAACAATTACGTCGTATCGCTGACCAATGGCAACCAAAACACTGTTCGTTGTGTAAGGCACAATAGGGACCAAGTCATTTCCAATGACAGTCAGGTTATGGCCATCGATCGAGAACTCGAAGTGAGCTTCGATAGCTGTGTTGATGATACGGATCAGGTATTTCTTGCCTGACTCGAACACTGCCTCAAACTTTGTGCCGTTGCCGATGCAAGCTGCGTCCGTCGAGCCTGAGCAGTCGAAGGTGTTCGTTCCGTTGATCAAAGTATTCTGGAGAGTTGGCGGTCCTCCGAGCTTTGCTGTGTCCCAAAGAGAGAGAGCAGTTTCATGGCCCCAATCGCTCAAAAAGAGCATTCCAAGATCTTCATCATAGTCTGCGGTTGCTGGGCCGTTGATGATGAGAGGACCAAGGAGTCCATCGGCGTACTGGAGAGTGAAGTGGGAGTGATACCAGGTGGAGCCGTACTGGGTGGCTTGAAACCTAGGATTCCCGGCTCAGCATTACGAAGCTTCAAGGGTTTTCGTCCAGACTCACTTGTATGTCATTGATCCTCCTGGGGGAATGGGGCATTGGGTCACACCGGGCACACCATCGTATTCCGAGTTGTTCAATTGACGCATGCCATGCCAATGAATGGATGTTCCATTATTTTTCAAGTTATTCGTAACGTGGATGACAAGGTTGTCACCCCAGTCTGCAATGATGGCAGGACCAGGAATGGTGCCATTGAATGTGAGAGTAGTTCGCTCATATCCATCGGGTGCGAGAGTGGTGTTCTCAACTGAGAGCCAATACTGTTTGATGTCAGCTCAAAAGATTTTGGACTGACGGTTGAAGATCAGGAAGTATCCTCACCTCTCTGGTGACTCCTGTGTCCGGAGTCACGCTGTACCAGTCGGTATCAATCGAATAGTCTCCCCAGCAGTTTCGAGATGTTGCGGTATTCTCGCAAGATGTGCTCTGGCGAGGCTTCAGAGACGAATCCACTGGAGAAGAAACGAATGGAATGGCGTTAACCAAAGATTGGAAAAAAGATGCTGTAAGCAAAGTAGAGACCGTGGAGAACTTCATACTGAAGAGTGGAGTTGCCGAAGCTTGAAAGCGAGTGTGATATCGAGATGATCCGAGTCGTCTGGAGGATCAGAAAGACGAGGACTGTCTCCTTCTCTTATACTTCCTCGCCATGAGGCTCTCATTGTTCTTCATTTGGCCTCGGCCTCTTCAACGTCCTGAATCATGAGAACGTCATTCTACCGCGCGCTATGAAGATGCAGTATGCACTGTGCAGTTGCAGGTGCGTACGTACTCTGGATAGTCTGACCGCGGGTGTTCTTCAGATGTTTCCATAGTGGAACCCTCACGATGGCTGATGCGGAAACACTTCCTTATCCAGTAAACTCTTTCCTCAACTACGATATAACACTCCATCAAGCTTAAATACGAGTCCTAAAGAATCCGTTTTGGGTCTATCTCCACTTAACTGATCGCGAACGGTGGGATTTTTTCAGCCATATTCCATGTTTGATAGCTTAATATTCTTGATATCGGAAAGGTAGTTTCTTGGCAGACGGACGGGTATCTGCGCCGAGCCCCTGCCTTTCCCCATCCGGACTGTCACAAAACCGGGGGAATTTGCGCTGGTGATATTGATCTGAAGTTAGCTCATCGGTTCTTGATATCGTATTTACTGAAAGGAAGCGAACAGAAGGCTGCAAGTATCCGTGAATGCTTCATGGCTATACGTGGCCATCCATCAGTGCACAGCAGTCTCGTGCTTATGGAAGGGGTAAGAGGTCACAGCACTAAGCCATGCGGATATTCGTTGCATGGGCCGATTGGACCAAACTCTCATCTCCAACCGCTCCCCAAATTGGCTGTAAAAGAAACACGAGTACAGCTCGACCACGGGCACTAGTAATTTGAGCCCTGCACCTCACGACGCAAGCCTCACCTCACCTCCTCTTGATTATTCTTGAGATATCCAAAATATTGTGGACTTCACATATTTTGGCACTTCATCAAATTGATGGGTCTTCCCTAGTCATGTCACTCACATTATGATCCACAACCTGATTCAAGAGACTTTGCTTTCCGGGTTCGGACGAGGTTGCTGCGTTGAGAAGTGCTTCTCTTCGTTCGGCCTTCCGAACGGAAAAGGTACTGTGCTGGACGTTTGGATTTCCAGATCGACCACCATATGACCAAAGCAATCCTGGGTACGGAACAGAGCGGTAATTTGTGGAGACGTATTATTTCTTGTTACTTTAGTCGGAGAATAAATCTGAAAGATGAGATGAAGAATCTGCGGTGCCAAGAACTCGTAAGCTTCACAACGAATAGCGGGCACCCCAATTCGGATTGGCATCCGATTCCTTTGGTTAAGCGGTCGAGTTTAAAGTTTAAGTTCCACAATTGAGGGTCCTCAAAAGAAACAGCGGTCTGTGCCTGCGTCCTGATTGCTTTTCTCCTGAATTGTCAACTCGGGATGGGATAAGCGAAGGAGAGTCGTCGTCAGCCATCCCCACACTTGGACCAACGTCAACATCGGACGACGCCCCACGCACTCCTTAAAAAGGATAGCGCGGGCATAGAAATCTACAGTAGGTGACCAGAAGTGGGAAATCCACCGGACCATGCGCAGATGCGGTTGGAGATTTGGGTTTCTGAACGGTTGCTGGAATCAACTCCCTTGCCAATCAGGGTTTCACTCTCCCCACGCCGGCACTTCGGCGGGTGGCTTGCACGTGGCTCTGTTCAAGCGCCTGCCATATGGTTTCGATTTCCGAAGCCGTACCTCCGTATTCGGGGAGGTGGATGCGAGCCATCGATCTTTTGAGTTCGCCGGGTTATCCTTCCTCAGCCGGAAGGACCTGATCTCACAGTTGATAATCTGATAACGCTGCCACCCCTTTCACAAACCCAGCAATATCTTGACTGCTATGAGCAATTCGACAGCGATGAATCGGTCCCGAACAATGTTACGGTCCCGATCAGAGTGCTGTGACGTTTACCAAGAATCCAAAGCTCGTGTTGACGCCGCTGATTTAAGTTTGACAGAGTTGTTCAAACTTTCGAGATAAGCGCCACCAAAAGGTAAACTCCGAGGGACTGCAAATGACTATCACGTGCTGTATCTTCCAGAACCCCCGTTGCTCTTCTCTGATTGAGGAGGAATTTGTTTGGAAGATGACCACTCTGGGAACTTCAAAAGAATGCGAATAGAACGGACGCGTAAGGCGGAGCGAAATTCATCCCGACTTTGGATAGGAGTCATCACACCACCATTGCGTCACTAGATCCCATCAATTATTTACCCCTCCTTAATTTAATGACTATTTCGACAACAATAACAACTTCATTTCATCACGGAAGTCCAACATCTCATCAAAATTGCAGCCGCCACAATCGACAAGATGCCTCTTCTAGCAAATCGTCCAAAGCCTCGAGTTATCTTGGGTCTAATGACCTTTGGCCCAGACACTGATCAGGGTGCTCGTATTACGTCTCTCGCCGACTACAGTACATTTTTGGATCACTTCCAGGCTGCTGGATACAACGAGGTTGACACAGCTCGACTCTATGTCGGCGGCAAGCAAGAAGCATTTACACGCGAGGCTCATTGGAAGGATCGGGGACTAACCCTTGCTACCAAAGTTTACCCCCGCACGCCAGGGGCTCATTCTCCCGAAGTCCTAACGGAGCAATTCGAGACAAGCCTTAAGGAACTCGGGACCGACTGTGTGGATATCTTCTATCTTCATGCTCCTGTACGCGTGTCTTCAATATCCCTCCAAATCCAATAGTCTGATGCAAGAATTACTGTTGACGCTCTCCAAAGGATCGATCCGTTCCTTGGACCGAAACTCTGCCAGCTGTTGACAAGCTCCACAAGGCGTAAGTGCTTTTAATATATTTTGCAGCTTCAATGCAATAAGCTTATCTTTCGCTATCTTTTAGAGGCAAATTCGTTCAACTCGGTCTTTCGAATTTTGCGGCTTTCGAGGTGGCCGAGATTGTGATGCTCTGTAAATTCAATGGATGGGTCCGACCAACCATTTACCAGGTATAGGGCCGCGTGCCAAGACTCCATGCCTCAACCCACTTACACTTTTACAGGGAATGTACAACGCTATCACCAGGTCCTTGGAGCACGAGCTCATACCCGCTTGCAAGCGCTATGGCCTCGATGTGGTTGTCTACAACCCAATTGCCGGCGGCCTGTTCAGCGGGAAGTACAAGACCAAAGACATCCCGAATGAGGGGCGCTTCAGTGATGCTACCGGACGAATTGGGGACATGTACAGAAAGCGTTATTTGTGGGTGATCTCCGAGACTCTTGAAATGAACTCTTTGACTTGTAGACGGTGGCTAGGGATCTCTTGGCATTTTTGCTTGCTATTTTTGGTTTCGAAATAACACGTGCTGACGCTTTGGATAGCAAAGATTCCACCTTTGAGGCTCTGCAGATTATTGAGCCGGTTGTGGAGAAGCATGGTTTGACCATGGTGGAGGTTGCGCTGAGGTGGGTCGTCAACCATTCGGCACTGAACGTCAAAGACGGAAACGACGGTGTCATTATTGGAGTGTCAAGCCTGCAGCAGCTTGATGAGAACTTGAAGGATTGCGAGAAGGGTCCTCTGCCCGAGGAAGTTGTTCAAGCACTTGACAAGGCCTGGAAAGTTAGCCAGCCTGATACTCCAAACTACTGGCATCTGGACTTGAAGTACACGTACGACACCAGAAAGGCACTGTTTGGTTGATCTCGGGGACTTCAAAGTCTCTTGTTGAGTTCTAAAAGCAAAAGAATTGAGAAAATTGCATGGCATATTCCTACTGAGGTATCAGGGTCATTCTGCTCTAGTGAAAGGCCAGGCACAGATTGCAAGATCACAATCTTCAAGTCGTGAGCTAGCTTATACAAGAAAATGCTTTCATTACGCAAATCTCGGATGCATTCTCAACAGTGCTCAAGTTCGTTCTATGATTTTTGGTGCTTCTCACAATTCAAAGAAGAAATTGATTCTTTCTCCGCGGCAGACTCGGATCGAGTCGTGTAATAAGCTATCTACATGTCTCTTGTACCTCGTGTGGTTGTTTCTAGTCTTCTCATTGGCCGCTTGCCACTTGAAGCTGAAGTCTGAAGATGTATTTGGATCGAATGGAAGCAAGCAAGCGGAATTGACTTGGAGCCACGCTAGCGCGGTGAACAAAATATTCATTTCTTCTTGATATCTGGAGTTGAAGATATTCTCGAATGCCTTCAACTACACTAGCTCCAAGTCTAGCTACATCCTCCATAAGCAAAAGGAAGCTTCTGAAATTTCCACCATCACACAAATCCATGCCAGTGCCGCCGCAGCCACGTGTTCGCCCTGCAGCAAATCCTATGATCCGTACTATTGCATTCCATTTCCACGTGGGAGGAATTCACATCCGGAGGAAGCGATCTCGGGTTGTAGTCCCGAAATGGATGTCGAGATCCGTATCCGCATCATTCCGAAGTTCCGTAGAAGGAAACTGCTAGTGCCAATACTTCAAATCAGATTGGGGTTGTGATAGATGCAGGTACGGATGCGTTGGCGGAGTACCCGGATGCGTGGTCCTGCGGATGAGCCATTTGAGTAACTGCTTGCATGTAATGTAAGTAAGGCTGGAAAATGTCCAAAATTGGATCCTCTTGCGAAGCGTCAGAGGAAGGATCGGGCCTCTGAAAGGGAGATATTAAGTAACATCTTCAGGCTCCATGCCATCGATCTAGGTATAACGTAGGCTTACTTGTGCGAGTGACGCGGAAGTCTCTTCAGTTCAGCTTTGGATCTCGACTACGGAGATGTAAAAGCACCTGCAGCTCATGCAACCTTCTTGTCTTTAGCAAATCCTACGACTCTATTCTCTATAGTACCCATTCATTTCATCTTGTAGTGGCTGAGTACGAGGCCCTCTCTCTCAGAATTGACCTATCTCATCCACAACAAAAAGGCTTTGGGCCTGGCCGACTGCTGGTTACGAAATGACACATCTTCGGACTCAAGGTCAGATGCCTTCGTAGAGGCGGTGATGAATTCAGCTTTGTAGAGCACTTTTTTGCTGCTGCTCGACGCAGAGACACTCTCCTCCCACAGACACTCTCTACATGAACAGCCCTTGGCTTGGAAGTTGACTTCAGATTCGGACTTGACCTGTTCCGAGAGCTAAATTGTTGGGTATCTGTCCCTGAGGGGCCTGGAAATCGTTGACTGTAGCTAGAAAGCATGAGCGAGACTCGCTCTGCACACCAGGTCGTTGAGAGTGAGCTTGAGCCCGAATCTTGAAAGTGACCTCGAACCCACCATTCCTCACACGCACACCACCATTCTGTCCCCTCCTCCCGCTTCACCTTTCTTCTTCATGGCAACACACACAGCGGCGATCATATGAAAATAGAGTCAGATCTCCGAAGACAAGGTAGCAATCAAAAAATTAGGCCAATGAGGAACTCCGAAGCATCCCTCAACGAGGAATCCGGTATGCAATGGGTTCTCGCGAATGCAAAGTCTCTTGAGCTCCACGCATTCTGAGCCGCTGTGTGTTATGAAGAGGAAAGAAGAAGACGAGAGCGAGATATGCGGTGGGTGGGGACTAAATACCAACACGCTAGTGGGCGCTAATGAAGCGGTCGAGGATGGCAGAATGAATCTGGTTGAGATTTGACCGCCTCCTTGTTCCTTGAATTCTGCCATGTATTGCCGATAGCATCTCAATGAACACGATATCTCATTTTACCAGTGATATTCTGCCACCACTTCCACCGCTTCGCTTTCAACCAAAGCTGTTCCATTGAGACTCTGTCACCTTCAACGCTCTGCTCTTCCTCTCCTCCAGAATTCCTAGATCAACCGCAAAGATGTTTGAATTATCAGAAAGGAGATCTTAGTCTCCAACGCTAAGACTCGTTTGCTGCCGATTTGAAGGGGTTCGCGTACATTAACCGAAGTGGGCAGGCGTCACTTCGCGGGGTGAGAGGAGTTGAATATCATAAAGAGAGGTATTTTTGCGCAGCGTATCTTTGCTTGCTTCTACAACTCTCTCATAAAAGAGCCCCTTTCATTCTTCTAGTACTCGTGCCTTTATTTTCCCGCTTTGGAATGTGACTTGACCGTACTGGATAAGTAGTGCAATATACTAGGCACAAGTACTGGAAGGACGAAAGGGGCTATCTGTACACGAGAGGTAAGAGAATGAAAGGGGCTGCGTATGCGCGAGTGCTAGGAGGAGGGAAATACAGACGTTCGTGAAAGGTACATAAAAGAAAACAATTTGATGTTCATTTTTAACGCTCGCTCAATAGTGTGAGCATAGATAGCTGCGCGTTGATCAACACTCGCTTTTGTGCGAGAACCCAGCCCCGACCGAAAGCAGATGCGCCAACTATGGCTGCCCAGGCCAGATCTCATCCGCCAGCTTCCTCACCAACTTCAATTTAGCCACCATCTCCGCATAACCCACATTATTGCCATCTGAATGACTGGCAAACCCACACTGCGGACTAACACCCAACCTATTCAGCGCCTCCTCCTTGCTCTCCCCCGTTCCCTCCGCCACCAATTCCGCAGCCTTATACACCTTCTTCTTCATCTCCTCTACATCCTCGAGCTTTGGAAACTTACTCGTAATCAAGCCCAAAATCACACTCTTGTGCTTCGGAAGGAATTTAAGAGGCTCGAAGCCGCCGGCGCGAGGAGTGTCGTATTCCAGGTAGTAGGTATCGACGTTGAGGTTGCGGAAGAGCTTAGTGGCGATGGCGTCGTATCCGCCTTCGGAGAAGTGCCGGCCGCCGACGAAGTTTCCGCGGCAGAGATGCACGCCGACGTGCATGTCGGAGGGCCGTTCCGAGATGCAGTCGTTGTAGAGTTTGATGTAGGCGTCGAGGAGGGCGTCAGAGTCTTCGCCTGCGGCTTTGAAGCCGGCGAGCATTTTTTCGGAGCAGAAGTCTGTGGTCACAGTTAGATATATAACAGAAAATGGTTGAGAGAGGTTTCATACAAGCTAGATTGGGGTCATCGATTTGAACATTGCGAAGGCCATTGTCGTACAGGATCTTGAGTTCGGTACGGTACGCTTTAGCAATGTCCGCAAAGTACTCGGCATCTGTGGCGTAGACCTCTTTTGGATATGCTCGTCCCGTCTTATATCTCAGATGATACCAATTGGGGGCGGCAAGAGTGAGCTTTGCTTCGTGCTGTATCTCTTTGGGAAGCAGGTTCTTCAGATAGTTCCATTGAGCGACGTACGTGCTCCCAACGTGCTCGATCTTGCCAGTACAGATGACAGTCTCGCCAGGCTTGTGACCACTTTCAGTGAATGCTGCAATGTCTGGGACGTACATTCGGAAGATGTCGATGTCGAAGTCGGTAATTTCCTCAAAGCCTTTCAGTCCTGGAAAGAAGGTACCCCTATATCGATTAGCCTGTGCCTCTTCAATTTCATATTCAGGCCTACCAAAACATATGGCGTCTGTACTCGCCATCGGACACAGCGTGAAAGCCCAAGTCGAGCTGTTCCTTGACAATGTCCTTGATAGAGGTGTCTTCAATAGCTTTGAGCTTTTCCTGATCTCCCTTGCCTTCGTTCAATGCATGGCGTTCAGTCAGCAGTGCTTCTGGGCGGAGAAGAGAGCCCAAATGCTCAGCTCGGAAAGGCGGTCGTTGATGTAGCTTCGTAGTCATGACTTAAGTTGCGGGAATGCACTTTTGTGAGTGTCAAGTGTCAAATCGAATCAAATCGAACTGCTAATAGGAAGGAAGAATTGAAAAAGGAATGAGAAAGGGACAATGAGAATTGAACAGACCACCAAGACTCAAGTGGAGTGTAGAGTTCCGTCTTGAAGAGGGGATGTGGCAGAGCTTGGAGGGGTAAAATCCACCTCCCCGCTTTCTTGACGACGCCTCATTTTCCTCCACTGGCCTGCCAATGATGGGCCTAGCAACGCCACTGGTCTCCTCCCCGAGAGGAGCAAGCTCCCTCGCGGCGCATGAAGGGTAATGGCTGCCCGCTGCGGTTCGAAGCTTCCTGCGGCTAGGGTTCAACAGGTGAAGATCGAGCAGTGCTTAAGCCCAGTTTCGCACAGCTCGAGAAAGGTACCAGGAAGGTGGGGAACTGACAATGCTCTGACTGAGTCCACACTTGCAATGACGCAGATTTGCCTTGACTCCTCGTCACAGACTTTCTTGGAAATAAAACTTCGAAGATTGATCCAAAATACTCATTCACTTGAAGAAGAATCTGGTCAATTGGGACAAAATGCAGCTTCGTTTTCATGTGTGAAAACAGCTGCCGAAGTCTCTCGAGTCGCGGAGGCATTTACCCCACGTTGAAACCCTGTTTGCTGCTGACAGAATTCTGACGAAACAACGCCATCAACTGCTCGCTCTTCCTGCGGACGCTTACTTCAATTATCATCAATAGCTTGACCGATTGTGCATATCGAAGCCAGCCCCTTTGAGCCACGATTTCCACAAGTGGATACAGGTAAGTTCTCCCAGAGCCGGCAGAGTATCTTGATGCTGATAGGCGGTGCTCTCACAGCCTTCTCGCGTCTGCTTTCGAGAGCACGACATAGAAACACGGCAGAGAGCTGAACGATAAACAAAACATGGCCGCAGATCGAATGACCGTGCTCCGGGGAGAGTCTTCTGCCGTCGACAGAAATTCTTCGAGTGGCTCTGCAAACACAACTGTCAACGGTGGTACTCCGGAAACCCATGCTTCAAACCCGACGAAGCCTACTTCGATCGAGTCCCTACCAATCGAGCTCCTCGAGAATATACTTGGCTTTCTTGACGAACCAAAACCCTCTTCGCATGATCTCTTCGGCGAGCCCCATTTCAACCTGACAGAATCGAAGGATGCGCCTCTGAAGACGGCCTCCTTGGTTTCGAGACGATGGCGACAAGCAGCTTTACCTCTGCTGTACAAAAATGCTCGACTTATCGTTGAAGATATCCAGACATCTACCCTGGGCCTCTCTGGATCAATAGAGCCCTTCTATACATTCCTTAAGAGCCACCGACTGAATACATTCGTCAAAAGTTTTACACTTGTGGTTGACGAGGAGAGGATGCGGACACCAGAAAATCCATACAAACTGAATGCCTTTACTGCTTTCTGGGTTGCGCTCTTCAAAACGATTGATCCAGTTGAGGTTCTTATTGTCGCTCCGGCGGAAACATTGGGTGCTCTCACGTCGTGTCATGTATACTGCGGAGATAATTGGACTTTTGACGAATGCCCTTGCCATTACCTGAGGCTGGAGAGACCACAACACACTCAAGCAATTGACATCGGGATTCAATCTGTGAGTTTCGAGGCAGGAAACCAGGTCGCTGAGCCATCGTCTGCTATATCATCTATTGAGATCGACTCTACGACGCATCAATCTGAGCTTTCTGAGTCCTCTTCAGCGCCTACTGCACCACCCGGATCTTCGCCCTCCCTTGCTACTCTCTTCGATTCTCCCCGCGCGGAGCATTCGCCCCTCTTCGAGCTTCGACCTTGGACCAAACTTCTGCTCAACGAAGGCTCATTCATAAAAGCTTATAGCACCTATGAGTACTGGTTGAGGGAAGCCCCTTCTGTAAGTTTGGCTCCTTCCGAAGCTTCCGTTTCCACTTCTAACAACGCCCAGATCTTGCGTGATCTTGTGGGAACAACAACACCACCCCGGAAGCCATTCATAAGCCCTACCATTCGAGACTTTTCATATGTCGGAATATTCCCATATTCAGGGCATTTCGGATCTCTCACATCACACATGCCGAAACTCGATCGACTGTATGTGCAACTTGTACCTCGCAATGGTATTCTGCAAGATAGGCACAAAATGAGGCAAGTCGAAGCTGAAGATCTGTGGCTGGAGAGGAATAGCTGCTACGCTCTACTCATGCGTGAACTTTTTGCCTCTCCGCCTGTCGGAAACTACTCCAGCCTCAAAGAGTTCGAGTCCGGCGATGCAGCGGATGAGGATGCGTGGAATATGGCCGTCGAGTATGTTAAGCGGGCCGGATTTGGGTGGAAAGTCGCCAGTGAAGGGGTGTTCGTGCGGGATCCGCCTAAGGATGGTGCAGCAGCACAGGCGACGGGGTCTGCTGATGGGGAGCAGAACTCGACATTGTCAGTCTCGTCAGCAGGTTCCCAGCCATAAAACGAAGGCTAACTGACATCAAGCCAGCGCGAGCTAGTTCGTTGGGCGTGGAATGGAACGACGAAACTTCCGGTGTCGGCATATTCGATGTATATTCAGGGATTTTGAATCTGAAGCCTTGTTCTTGATGACTGGGGGTCAAGATATCTGACAGACATAGAGGAAGATATGGGAATATGATAAGTATCTGCCTTGATGGAGGATCGATCTTCGTTCACTTGTGGCGTTTTCTGTGTTCTATGTGTCATCCTATCTTGAGCTTAGCGATGAGTATTAATGAGAACCAATTTTAACACATTTCCTTCGGCACCTAGCCCCCAATCCTTCCTCCGGATTGATCCTATCTTGTTCATTCATAACCTGGTATAATACTTAGTGGATGTACGATTACGAAAATCCGGGTTGACCAATCGGTGGATAACTTCATATGCAGGCACGATGAAAGATGCGAGCGTAGGGTATTTTGGCCGAAAGGGGATAAGAAATGAGAGGTATGTATTAGCAGCAGGCGAAGACACCAGGACTTGATATATCAAAGCAAAGGACCTACAATAACCCTCTTCCACTAGATCCGCTCGTCTACAGCTTTCACATTTTAAGACAAAAGGGGTTAAACAAGATCAACACCGCACTAATTTAGGGCACCGTAGTTGACGCAATTCTGGGACTCGATTGCCGCTGCCGGCAGAACCTCGCAAGTCGGTCAGCATCAACAATCTGCGTTGCGACTCGTGAGCAAATGCGCTGGCTTAGTTCTTGACAGGGACTCTGCAGATCTCTATTTGAGCTGAGGACCCTTCTTCAATGTTACCTCGAAGTTCTCTCGTCTCATTGATACGAAATTGGCATCAAGGAACCTCTACGAACCAGATACTCGCCGCCGCTTTCGGTCGACGGTATTTCACCCCCACTATGGATAGTAAAGGCAAGATACACCCGGCGAAGAGGGTCGCAGGCAGGAGACAGGATGTTTGGTATGTTGGCAGATCTCTTTCTCTTACTCTGAAGTCTCAATTTCAAGATATTTCATTGAAGGCTTCAAAAATAGGGAGCAGAGTAGAATGGCGGGGTAGCTTCTCGAGTACTACACGATACCTTTAATCTTCCCTCCATCCATTTCTTCAGTGTTACCAATCTCTGATATGAACACAGGACTATCGTCAATGAAGGTGCTGCAGCATCCCCAAAACAACCCATTGTCAACATGGGCCAAGGCTTCTTCGGCTACAATCCTCCCCAATTCATCATAAACGCAGCAAAAGCTGCCCTTGACAAGGTCGACTGCAACCAATACTCTCCCACTCGAGGCAGACCTCGCCTAAAGAAAGCTATCGCAGACGCATACTCGCCATTATGGGAACGTAAACTGGATCCAGAGACGGAGGTCACAATTACAACTGGCGCAAATGAAGGTTGGCATTTTCCAGGACAATTGGGAGGGCGATGCTGACATGGGTAGGCATGCTGAGTGCATTCATGGGCTTCATTGAGGAGGGCGATGAAGTCATTATATTTGAACCATTCTTTGACCAGTGAGTCTGTTAGTCCGTCCATGGGAATACCGGCTCATTTGTTACTAGGTACATAAGCAACATCGAGATGCCGGGCGGCAAAATCGTCTATGTCCCACTCCATCCCCCTCCCAAAGGAGCTACAGAAAACTCTTCGGCCGCCGAGTGGACCATTGACTTTGCTGAGCTCGAGCGGGCTATCACGCCGAGGACTAAGATGATAGTTCTCAACACGCCTCACAATCCGGTTGGGAAGGTCTTCTCCAAGGACGAATTACTCAAAATTGGCGAGCTCTGCGTCAAGAATAACATCATCATCTTATCAGATGAAGTATACGACCGCCTCTATTATGTTCCGTTTACGCGGATAGCCACGCTGTCCCCCGAGATCGAGAGACTCACTCTCACCGTCGGCTCAGCTGGCAAGAACTTCTACGCTACCGGCTGGCGCGTAGGCTGGTTGATCGGACCGGCTGAGCTCATTCAGTATGTCGCCGGAGCACACACACGCATCTGCTATTCCTCCGTCTCTCCCCTCCAAGAAGCAGCAGCCGTAGGCTTCGAACAAGCTGACTCTGAGAATTTCTGGGAAATAGCAAAGAAAGAAATGAAGGGTAAGATGGACAGGTTCAACGAGATATGGAAGGAGCTCGAGTTGCCATTCTCAGACCCTGAAGGCGGCTACTTTGTGCTTGTTAATATGAAGAAAGTTAAGATACCGGTGGATTATCCTTTCCCAAATCATGTCAAGGATCGACCGAGAGATTTTAAGTTGAGCTGGTTCTTGATTCAGGAGGTGGGCGTGGCTGCTATTCCGCCGACGGAGTTTTATACGGATGCGAATGCACATATTGGGGAGGATTGGTTGCGGTTTGCGGTTTGTAAGGAGGATGAGGTGTTGGAGAGGGCGAAGGAGAGATTGAGGGATTTAAAGAAGTATATATCATAGATGATGGGATGAGGGAGCTATTACCGAGCCTACTAAACAATAGAACAGTTGCAGAGCCGAAGATTAGACTTAGCTTTTGTTGCCAATATGGCTTTCGTTCGGGAAGCTGGAAAAGTTTACACGTGACCTTAACCTTTGGCCACCATCCGAGAAGGGATTGCACATTTGCAAGCATTCAAGAGATAGGCTTTTTCGTATCACAGTCTATTCTTCGTGTCTCGATAGTATCAAAAGAACCAATACCAGCGATCCTCGGACCATGGTCAGTATTGGAGAGTCAGAGTCAGATGCGAAGGCAGGGGGCCCTGTGTGCAAGCGAACCGAGCTGCGGGGGTCACCTCCTCTCGCGAATCTTACAACAGTCTCGACACATCCCACCATGTCCCAATCGTTTCAAATTTTCTTTGGGGAATAAGGGTGCCTTGAGTCTATCACAAATGAGGCTTGACAAGTAGTTCTTGAGCTCTTCATTAGTGCTGCCCGCAGCACCTCGGTCCGAGAAGCCTAATCCGACAAGTGCGTTGTGGAGGGAGCTACTTCAATTCGAGCCCTCTACTTCATGTAATAAAGCTAACAAGGCCCTTTTGCTTCAAATTTTACTCTCACGCGACTCTCTTTTGCAAATTGTCAACTTTCATCATGCCTAAACAATTCGGCAACCCCAGTCCCTGGGCAGAACCTGCTTGGTGAGTAGCTTGCCACTAAGGTCTCGTGACTGGGATATAAAGTGGATGAGATGCTTACAGGAACAGGTATTCCGGCCGTCCATCACCATACTACAACGAGTCGCATTTTAAGCTCCGCAACTGGGTCAGGAAATGGACTGAAGAAGTACTTACCCCTCCCC
>AYLM01000590.1:0-38895 GCA_001625345.1 Cairneyella variabilis | reverse complement strand
ACCAAATATATATATATATTTGGCTTTGATGTATGTACGGCAGGTAGTAGGTTAGTTTGGTAACAATAGACTGGGAAACTTTACTCGTGCTTGGTGCGATATAGTCTACCAATATTCACGCTGCAAAATGACCAAAGCGGAGGATAAATTGATCACTCTTTCTGCAATCGCGCAAAAGATCTCAACCCTCCGGATTCCACTACCGAGCTGGAATATGGGAGCAGAGCTGCTTCTTAGACCTTCTGCAGACTGTCAAACCATATGAAGTCCAACCAAGGCCAAGCTATCGCGCCTACATGGTCATGGGCGTCTGTTGAAGGGCAGATTGATAGCGTCCTTGGCTTTCATGATAAACCACAAATCGTGGCAAAGATCCTTTCAATGTTCACCTCCTGTCACGCTGCAGATTTGCTAGAGACAGGTCAGGTAGAGGACGGATCACTCAAAATTCGAGCACTTCCAAAACGACAACCTAGCTTCATACAAATAGACGATGATCGTCCCATGAGCCACTTTCTTGGGTTGATGGCTTTTGATCTCAACCCCAATGTTCCTGGTGCCCTGATATCACGCTCGTGTGAGAAGAGCTTTCTAATATGCTGCTTCTCCCGCTCAGGTGCGCTTTCAAAGATCATAGGATGATCGTACTCCTAAACGGAATTTCCGGTAAGAAATCTTGCATGGATTGGTCGTGCTTAAGTCTACCGAGGGAGACCACTATCATCTTGTAGGCCTCTTTCACTTCACTGCCGAGTGTCCGTGGGTCATGAACTGGTTCGAAGGACTTGAAGAGAAGACATTGGAGATCAAATGACAGCAGTTTCAGTCGGCATGATTCAGCAACCATTGTGGGACTACCTTCCCGTAATTTTGGTTGTGTGCCTGGGTAGCACTGAGTTTCAGAACGGAATTACAATTGTATTACATGACAAGGAATTTGCAACTTCCTTTACTTCCTCTTTGATATAAAGACAATGGATTTGTATTTATTGCCTCGCCACAGCTGAAAAATCTCGTAGGTATTCTGAAGCCTTGCACCAACAGCATGTCATTGTCATTCCTTTCAGCCACTGTCCACCACACAGAGCTTTCATCATATGCCCCAAGATTTCTTGTTCCCGTCCACCCTTTATCTTTTGCCCAAGATTTTGCTGCAGAATGACTCGAAGATAAGTTGTTCCATCTATGATTTCGCTAATCGCCCTTATTTGAAGATCCTCTCACTCCTCGCTACATTCCCTCACGTCGAGTCCCCCCTTCACCGACTGGTTCTCACATCCGTTCTTCTCTCACACGAAGCAGGTCTTCAACTCATCCAACCCTAAACCTCAATACCCGCCAAAGCACATCACCTTTACTATGTGCCAACACCACTACCGCTCCCACACCTGCACGCACCGTGCATACATCGGACTGGTCCGATGTCCCTCCTACAGACCTCACTCCCCTCCTTCGTCCTCCTCCCTTGTTGATGCTCGTCCCACAGTTGCAGCTTCCGCAGTAACTGCACTTACAATGTTCGTCTCTGAGCTCTCAACGCAAGTGCTAGGCAGTCACCCCGAGTGGACAGAACAGTGTATGAAGGGGACAATCGTGGAGTATGCTAAGGGGAAATGTGAGGAGTGTTTGAAGAAAGAGGATGAGGCGAAGGAAAGTGGTGAGAATGGAAAAGGTAAGGAAATTGTGAGAGAAGTGAGTGAGGAGGCAGAGGATGCGTACTGGAAAAAGGCTATGGAGGACTTTCAGAGGTGGGTTGAGATGAATGGGGGAGGGAATAAGTAGGTGTTCGGTAAGTTTCTGAGAGAAAGCTAAGTGAAAGATGCACTCGCGGGTCGAGTTACTAGCTTCAAGCGAGTGCTTGACTCCACAAGTAGGTAAAGTGGGACAAGTAAGGACGTAGTATGAGAATGCGCAATGTAAGGATCTGCAACGTTCTCAAAATCATTGAGCTGATCCTAGATCAGATCGCTTTTTGCATTACTTTCTGTTTCACTTTCAATCCGACAGCTTTCCAAATCATTGTGCCGAATTCTTTTCCTGTGATCGGAGGCTTCATCCTATCCAAGCTCCTAAAATCCAACTCAGATCTCACTTGATCTCACTTCCTTACGCAAAGCCTCCCCTTCAAGTATAAATCTCATCAGTCAACGCATTCAACTTAATCCCCTCCTTCGCAAAATCAACCCCATCCATAAATAATAACGGCATCTCCACCAACGTCCCCCTCACCCTATCCAAGCACTCCTTTAACTCCCTCACGCCTCCCGGAAACTCCTCTTTCACCACATGTCCATACTCGTACCTGGGCGGGATCTGCACCTTATCATCCTTCTTACTCGGACTCGTAAAATAATCCTGCCAGTACGTCTCATACTGCTTCCAATCCCGCACGTTATCCGCAGGTACCACGTGAAACGCCTTAGCGAAAACCTCGGTATTTACTTTCGCTGTTCCATCCCACAGATTTTGAAACTCATGAGACAATGGATCACGGACGAGCCAATCGGCTGCGGAGCCGAAGTCATATGCGTTCGCGGCGTCGTGGGTGATTGGCATAAAATTAGCATCAGGTTTGGTCCAATCTTGGGCTGGAAGCAGACCAAGGTGTTTGCGGAAGATTTGACGGCGGAGAGAAGCGGCGTATTTCGATGCTTGCCAGGGCGCGTTGTTCATGAGACTGTCGATGGGCGTGGGGTCTTCGATCACGACGGCGATTTCGCTGTCGTGGTAGCCGAGTTGGGAGCGGTCGTTTAGGTTTGCGGAGCCGCAGATGACGACGCGGTCATCGGCTATGAGGAGTTTGGTGTGGATGTAGAGTTCTGAGTCTGGTGTTAGAGGGGTGAACTGGGGAGGAGGGCAAGGAGAGACGTACCTTCACTGACAAAAGCATTCATTTCTTGTTCCTCTGTACCTGACCATGGAATATCCTTGATTGAAGCACCACCATCCATATAACAAGCACTGACTGTATCATATTTACTTCCATCATTGACCTTCGAAGCAGCTTGTTGATACTGCTGGTACCCCTGGGTCGGGTGACCGGGTCTTGCTCCTGTCCCCTCACCGAAGCCACCATACCCCGCGCCTACCATATCATCATGTTCTCTCCCCGCCTGAACATAATTGACCCCACTCGCATCCTCAGCGCTTTGCATGGCGGCTCCAACATTGATTCTATCATAATTCCGCAAATTGTAGAAACGAATGTACTGCTTAGGGTCCGGAACTCCTGCTTTGACACATGCTTCCATGATACTGTGGCCACCTCTGCATATGCTCTGGTACTGGAACTCCATGATAGCGCGAGTACCCAAGCTATCATCAACGCGGAGGTCTGGTGGGCCGAATCCTGGAACGCTGGGCATGCATACGATGATTTTGTATTTTTCGCCGTTCTGGTGAGCGCGGACGATTCGTTCGACGATTGCAGCGCCGAGTTTGTTCCGCACTGGATGTTGAGCGTCACAGGTGGCAGTGATGAAGAATTGATTCTCGATGTAGATGAAGTGCTGACTGTCGTGGATGACTTGGATATAGGCGTTTGCGATGGAATGCTAGCACTCTGTCAGTTTTCCTATCTTGAGCATACATGGAACTTGAACTTACTTCAGTAGGCACCCCATTACTCCAATTCGTGCAACTCCTCACAAGTTGGATCTTCATCCCTCCTGCCAGAACTGGCTCAGCGAAACCAGTTCCATGTCTAGATATATGCCCAGCTAAGTCACTGAATCTGCTCTTAAGATGCAGTTTGCTCTGATCAGCCTCAGGATCTTTGGCATCCCTTTCTCCAAAAACGGAAATAACGTTCTTGCCGTCAGGCTGATAGTAGCCATCCGGAATATCTGCGGGTGTCAGCTGCAGAGGCTTGTATCTCTTGTCTTCCCGCACATCATACTTTTCGTAGTAGATGAAGTTCCATCTCTGCACGAAATGAGCACGGAGATCCTCAACGACTGGACCACGGAGACACATCGATAGATCAGACCAGCCCATCCGTGGGCTTTTCGTACGATCAAGCTTATTCTCCTTCCAGTGCGTCACATCCTGGAAGTCATAAATCCTGGCATCGTTATAGTCTTGACCAGGGATCAAAGTCTGGTTGACATCAGTAGGATGAACGTCAGCGAGAGGATGTTGATTTGTATCCCAACGGCCGAAGCAGAGATCAAGACCTCCCATGAAGGCAATCTTGCCGTCGATGAGACATAGCTTCTCGTGATGCGCCCAGTAAAGAATGATATCCTTGTTCGCGCCATAGATTGCAGACCAGGCATCTTGGGGAAGGTTGGCGAGCTGAAGGTTTTGGAAGGAGAAGTTCTTGATGGTTGAGATGAATTCTGATTCCACGACTTTGCCGCTGGGAACGTGATCTGGGTGCCGGAAGACGGCAATGTTGGGGTGGAGCTCTAGAGCTGTTTTGGTGTGCTCGGAGCATACTATAAGGGAGTCAGCTTGAAATCATATGACGGCTTTCAGGGGGGTTTTGAATTTCACTCACGTGTGAGGACAGCAGCAACCTCCTTATACACAATCACATTGACTTTGACGCCCCTCTCCGCCGCAGCAAGCAGCATGCGATCCAATCGATAATTCTCGTTCTGAGTAGGTGGTCTCCTCAAATAAAGCTCTGCCATCAAAAATTAAGAAAAGTCCCATCAATCATCCACATTCCCTTGAAAAGCATACCAGGACTCAACCACCAATCCAAAATCCAGATACTCTCCCTCGCCTCCTCAATCGCCACCGACACCGCCCAAAAATACCCACACCCATCTACGAACCATTTCGCATCATTCCCAGCTCGCTGCGGGGCAAAGCTATGGAAGCGATTATCGTGACCATGGAGATGCAGCTTGTGGCACTCTTCGCCGAGATGCGTGTGCGAGTGTTTCTCCTCATCAACCTTCCCCTCGATGGCGTGAATCTCTTTCTTAATGCTACTGGTAAAATCGTGCAAAGCTGACTTGGTCTTGTGCACAAAGTCCATTTTGATGTTTGATGTTTGATGCTCGGTAGCTTGGCAGCGTGTTGTGTGACGATAGAACGCGTGGGATGGGACCTGGATTACGAGGCTGAGGGCTGAATGGCGAGAAATGCAGAAGTTGGGTGGTGATGGTGCTAGGTTCAGTATTCAACGAAGGACAGAATGGATCGTGTATATTCACTCATGAGAGCGAAGCTGAACGATAGATGTGTACTTGATGGTGTGACAGTTATCTTTTATTGGGACCCCATGGTAAAGATGGTTTCAGGTGTGGCTCTTGGCTGCAGCCAAAAAGTAAGCGCAAGGCGGAGCTGAAAACTTTCCGAACGCAACCAATTATGCAGGGGGCTGGGAATGACCCACGTCAAACGCGTCAATAGAGGGGTAGTCAAGGCTGAAGATGAAAGGGGCGTTGATTGGTGTTAGACCTGCAAGGCTGATGTGCATGCAGTACAATGCTCAGGTGCGAGAGGAGGTATTATTATATTCTATTTGAAAGATGACCACGTCCCGAGACCAGCTCAGAGACTCCAAAATTGACTCTGCCTCCCCATGTATAGCCGATATGTGATTGGCGGACTGACGTAACGTCCGCTGAGTGCACAATGTCCGACGCCATTTGTTACACTGACCACTCCCCATTGGATAGGTACGAGAGCGACTTCTAGCTCGTCTACTGGAGGATGGCAGGCCGCACTCAGAGCGGCGCTGCAGCTTCCTGCAAGAGGCATACCCGCTTCATATCTTCTCAACCCCGATCCGACTCCCGCAATGAAAATAAGCCAACCAATGCCAATGAGGAAAATAAGCGCTATGCAGGAAAATCCACACGTGAGTAAAGACTGAGAAGTATCCAGATTCCCGAAATTGTCGAAGACGTCGATTGCGACCAGGAACAAGCTTTGGGATAAGATCCAGTGAGTTGCGATGGAAACTACCATTATTGGAATCAGATAATGGTATGGTAAGGATAGGAAGTAGGTCGATCGTTGAGAACCTCGCGGTGAAGTGACCCGCAGTGGCCGCCGGCGATGGGCTAAGTCGCTCCATTCTTTGGAGAACGACATGCAGGTGTACATTCGATTGTATAGAATATCTGTCCACCTTGTCAGTGCTAATTTCCCGAGGGTGCGAGAAAAATGAGTGCTCACATAGCAGCGAGAGTAGCAATTGTGGTGAATTGGCAAGAAGAACATTCTTCATCAACCCAGGACTACCGAATAAAGGGCTGTTCCAGCGAATTAAGGATGCGGAACTGACAGTCCCAAAGCCCAGACTCCATAAGGTCCCTATGTCACTCCTAGTCGATGTTAGGATTTGAAGTCTCGCACGAGCAGTAGCTCTAGGCTTACGCGGTAGTTGTATTAGCAATCGCAAACCGAAGGAGGATGGAGAGTGTGATAACTGCTATAGCGCATCTAAGTAGTGGATCAGTATCAATGCAAAAGCTACTTAGTCACCGCGTACTCACATCACATTTGAGAAAACCCAACGATCAACTCCAACGCCTTCGCATCGAAAATGTCTCCTCATCGACCATCTTTTGGGTTTGGCTTCTAGCCACCTTCCCTTCTCAAAGTCCTTCTTCGTCGCTATGCAAAGACCAGCTGTACTGAAATCCGGCTTCTCCAAAAGGCTGCTGAGGGCATCCCCCAAAGTGACAAATGTTGGCTCTCGACATCTCCAGAGCGTGATTGACATACAAAGGAGCTTGACCAAGTTACAAAACAAGACAACTGCCATGATAGGAGCCGCAAATTGTAGACGACACTGGTCCTCGACCTTTTCACTGAGGCAGTATTCTACGGTATAGTCGCCCATCAGCCAGGTGTTGTTCGACAACGCGACGGGAATATTGCAGTCGAAATCATCGATGGAGATCGGCGCCATGATCATACTGTCATTTTGGGTGGTCCCACATACCCACGAATTTTGCGATGTGTTGTATGTCCAGTCTAGATAGCCTACAAGAGGATCTGTTGACTGGCCGGAAACCACGACGAGGACATGTCGTCTTGCTGATTGGTAATCGACGCCATACTCAGTAATACAGGAAGGTTGATCAAGTCTCTCGTAGCTGGATATATTCAGCTGCATCTGGGTAATGATGCCTTCATTCAAATCATCGGGAGGCGTTATCATCCAAGCAGAACCATTGACGAAGTCCTCAGTGACGGCTGCGATGACATACTCGTTGGCTGTGAGACTGACAAAGACTGCAGAGTTGAAACTTGCTGGGAGTAAGTACTATTGACTTGTACCTGTGCACGAAACTTACATGAGGTGAAGTGGAATGGAGCTGGCAGCTAACAGAGACCAAAGAATGGTTCGCGTTTTCCGAATGTACTTCAAATTTCTCAGACTCTGAATACCGATATCTAGCCACCTCCGATTTGTATGCGCTTCATCGACCTCACGCCTGGTAGGAGAGCAGAGGCATAGCATGCAGTAATTGCTAGCGCCGAGCATTAAGGTGCTGAGGAGGTTGATCCCAATGTGAAGCCATAGGCCAGTCTGTTTGATTGCATGGCATGACCCTCTGTGAATAGTGCCGATCCCACCAGACAGCCCAAAGTGAGTTGCAGCCCAAGCCGTGACAGTGATATTCAAAATTAGCACTGAGGCGACGACGAGTAGGCATAAGCAGGCACCAAACTGCCAACCTTCCCAATGCCAAAACTTGCTCGCCTTTGGTGGATTCACAGCAGTGACGGATGCTTGAGGCGATATCTGGAATCGGACCCGTTGTTTGAAGGGTAGAAGCTCTTCCGTGCTATGGTAGATGTGTGGTGGAGACTCGAGAGATGATGTGCGGTGCGGATCCCACGGTCTGGCGATTCGTCAGCACAATCAAGCATCGACGAGTGAAATATTTGGTTGGGATTTACCTCATCTCCAGAGCATCATTATGAACCAAGCTTGCATTTGATGAATGGCTTGGGGAGCCCGCCGACCGGAAGATGCGTGGATCGTAAGGCATCATGGCTCAAAGAGATCGGACGAAAGCCCGGAAGCGGTCCCTGGAATGCTCAGACACCGTGCTCCCAGCGTAGATTTTGCACAACGGTATGGAGACGAGCTCATCACCCCGAGATGCAGCAGGTGGACGGGAAGGACACTTATTCTCCACTCCGGCAGCAGCCTGAGCAGAGACGACCTGAAGGGCTGGGCATCTTGAATGTAGACACAATCGGTGACTCGTAAAGCATCTGATAAACACATGCAGGACCCCACATATCGGAAGCATGAGCAAGCCGTAAGGCATCCGCTGAACTGGCACAGGGGGAAAGCTCCAGTACATCTTGTAAGGCTGAACAGGGTGATGTGCATGCAAGCGTCTCCAGATCGCGGCGAGCAGTCATCACTGGACTTGTACCAGCAAAACAAAATGATTTTAAGCAAGAACGAACAAATCAAGTGCCATTATCTAGAATCATATGCAAGTCATCGGACTTACATTCAGGAAAGCCTGACCTGACGTTCTGAGAGGCGAGAAGAAAGGCCAATCTTTCAGCCCTCGGAAACTACCGAGTGGTCTGATTGGGTCAAGATCTTGAATCGAATCGCGATTGGATATGTGTACCACTCAACGTGAAGTCTCATGATACGCTATCATATTCTGTTTCACAGCCATAGGACTCACCAAACGTGGCGATAAGCGGATGAGGGCAAGTCATGCTTTAAGATTGAACGTCCCAATATGCAGGACCAGAAAGCAACAGCCCAGAGGCGTGACAAGTGGGTGATTCGGAGAAATGTGGACCTCAGGCTTTCTTCCCGTCGATGAAACTTCCTCTGGGCTCTTAGAGGTGCTGCGCCAGCTGGAATACTCACGAGATGAACATGTTAGCGTACGGAGAAGATAATATCGCATGCTCACCCCATTGCGCGTGAGACAGGAGTCCTAACATGACCATCCAACTCAATGTCCGCATCATCAAAATCATCGTCGACGCATAGTGTGGATCCCAGTCTCCTCCAGAGAAGACTTCGAACCCCCTTTCTCTAGCCATATCTCATAGTCTAACATGTTTCAATGATGGCAAGAAGTCATTTTTGTGCCGCGCAAGCTCGAGAATCCATTTGTATGATGACTCATCTAGGTCTTCATCCTCGTAACGTTTCCGCGCGACGTCGTCAAGTCTCTGGCGAATGACAGAGTAGAAAAATGCCAATGGTGCAGTTAAAATCGAACTTCGCAGAGAAGGAAAATTAGTCAGAGTTGCGGGAAATTTCAAGTGCTGGGAGCAAAACGAAAGAAGGGATATATGTGTCTTCATATTGCAGAGATACGTGAGAAAAATATTCATATTGGAGCAACGTACACAAATTTTTCGAGTGACCTAGGTAGCAATTTATAAAGTCCATTGCGAGATAGACTAAGAGTGAGTGGAGCAAGAAGTAACTCAGCGCTCGCTGTGAGGTGTTTCAATGCAATGAAAGAGCTGAGATCCACCGTCATGTCCAGGCCATTCATATCGGTCGGTGTAAATGTCCAGTCGCGTCAAAGTCTCGAGGACAGGTGAAAAGGTGTGGAAAATTCTCTCTGGCGCGAGAGCATCTACAATCCGGTACTTCAACCGCACCCTTCCATTGACGCTGTTTGGATGAAGCGGTACGTTGCATTTTAGGCCCTTCAAAGTTTGCGTGCATCCGATGTTAAGATTATAGGCAGCGATAAGATTTAACGGCATGCACAATGGATGAATTGGTGGCAGAATGGGTCAATTGATGATGGGACAATATTTTATGATACAGACAAGAGTTTTCACTATGTCAGCCAAGTGATGTTCTCCATTCGTTGACTAAGCAGAATCTTGACATCCGAGGGTCTCTTGAAGAGTTGGGAGGCGATGGCCGCGCAACAAAAATTGAGGCACGCAGCTCAATCCTCCGATTCGAGTGGGATTTTATCGAAGATGTTCCCGGGTCGTTGAACTTTCCAAGGGTGTCGATCTCCAAATCAACAAGCCGTGGCAAAAAGGCGATTTCAAGCAGCTCCCAAGCAGTCAAGTCTGACTCACTTATGCAAAGGACTTCAAAGTAGACCTCAGCGACAAACCGGTAGAGAAAAGTGTTGATACCGGTCGTGGTTCGATGGAAACATGTGAAGTCAGAGTGTGTAATGCTGGAAACTGCTGCAAAAACTGGTGCAATTCAATGTGAAATGGACGCCTATTATTAGACCGCAATTCAAGTGAGCGAACTCCACAACCATAGGCAGGCTTTGCTCTGATGGACTGCAGGAGAAGGTGAAGTGATGTGAAGGTATAACGAGGGTAACATGGCCGGGAGTGAAAGGCCTCGTAGCTGTGTTAATAGCACGGCATGTCTTGGCAAGGTTGACAATATTAGCAGTATTTCCAGGAATAAGGTTACACACAATGATGTCCAGAATATCCGCAGGGAGTTATGAAGCCGCATAGTTCGTTGATGTTGGGATTGATCAAGACTGAGGATCACTAGATGGGGATTGTGAATGCGGGCGACTTCGGATTCCAATTCTAAGGCTTTTATCGCATTGTAGCCTACGCAGGGGGCCAACATGTCCGTGACAATGGACTCCCGATGGAAGTTTCGATCGAAAGGTACCAGAGCGAGAGTATGAGCAAGATGGACCAACTTCGCCAAAAGTTGTGCTTGATAGAAAGGAGAGCAGCTTCGGTCACTAGGTGCCGGCCATTCTACGGGGCTACTAAAAAGTGGCTCATCAGTGGGGGCGAAGGCCACTGATTGGTGGGTGGCCCTGTGATTAAAGCGCTACTGCCGAAGCGAAGGCTAGAATTACGGCACTGACGCGCTGAAATACAGGGCTTCGTCCGCTGGCATAACACGCTGGAGGGCACGGCACCCACAGGGCCTCTCAGGCCTGCAAGCTACGGGCCAGTTTTGCCTTTTATTTTGCAACCGCTCTCCCTACTGTAACAAGCGAGAAGATGGGCGAGGAAAGATGCTAAGGCGAGTGCAGGGAAGCATTTTTAGAGTATACAGACAATTTCAGAGTTCGGCCAGGGTCAATCGTCCACCACCCTCAAATCCATCAAATTCCAAGATTTTTGCATGCTTTTAATTTTCGAGTTAATACTTGTACCTCTCAGTAAATCTATTTTATCAGAATTTTTTAGAATTTTTCCAATATCTTATTTGAGAGCGGTCAAAATAGCGTGCCCTATAAGAATCCAGGTAGTTAGAGAGGTGGCCCAACGGCCATTGGCCCCGAGAGCCGGGGCTCATAGGATTCAGGATTCAGAGAATGGAGATAGAGATCGAAGCGTTCCGAAGTCCGGTGCCTTACCGTGGAGAACGATAAAGCCGAGTTCAGAAAGAGTAGCATCAAAAGTACAAAAGAGATCATAGAATGGAAAGTCCGCGGACATATTTTAACCCCGCAATTGCGGCGCTTGCCATTGGTTTGCGCGCGAACTCAGTGTGGGCTGGATATTATTCCCTCTTGAGTCTGTGGTCTGTCCTTCGCTATAGGATGTTGAACCCAACTGAATGAGCGAGGGTTCGGAGTAACATGCAGTTCGCATGATTCAGCTTTAGTTAAAGACCTGATCGTGCCTTATTGAAAGACAACAGAACAAGTCGTATTAATTTGATCTACACTCCTCAAGCTACCTCACACCTTTGATTGTGTAGCAATTTCCCCCTATCCAATACATAATTACATAGGACCAAGGTCAGAACCTCTACGCGGACAAAATGACCGCTACCACCCACCCCGAGTTCAATGAAAAGACAGAAAACTTGGAAGTCGCCAAGGCATTTGCTGGAGCAATTCGTCGGAAGACGGTTTTGGTTACAGGCGTGAATCGTGGAGGAGTTGGGTTCGCAACATCGGAGGCTTTTGTAAGCGAATTGTAGCTTGAATGTTAACCCAAACTAACAGGTCGCTAAGGCCTATCAATCTCCTGCCTTCCTCATCGTAGCAGGTCGCACGCCATCCAAGATCCAAGAAAGCATCGACGCACTCAAAAAGCAATTTCCGAACGTCGTCTATCGTGCTCTCAAACTCGATCTCTCGAGCCAGAAGGCCGTCCGTGAGGCTGCTACCGAGGTTCTTTCCTGGAACGATGTCCCGACCATCGACATCATAGTGAACAATGCCGCCGTGATGAACCTCCCAGAACGCACGCTTAGTGAAGACGGAATCGAGATGCAATTCGCAACAAACTACGTCGGACACTTCCTGTTCACATGCTTAATCATGCCCAAGCTTCTCAAAGCGGCTGAGGGCAACCAGAAAGGCGCCACGCGGGTGATCAACGTCACCTCCCTGTCTCCCACAATAGCTAGCATGCGATGGAGCGATATCAATTTCGAGAAGATCAACGCCGACTTACCGGAAGTTGAACAGCCGCCTTATGAAATGCACAAACGCTGGGGAGCGGTTAATCCTGAAGAGAAGTCGTATCTGCCGCTAGAAGGCTACAATCAAAGCAAGGTGGCGAACGTATTGTTTGGTATTGCTATCAACAAGCGCTTGTACGACAAGTACGGGATATTGAGCCTGGCGGTTCATCCAGGTGTAATTCAGACAGAACTCTCGAGATATGCTGCGCCTGAAACAGTCGCGGCAATTCAGGAGATGAGGAAGAGTGGGGTATTTCCTATCAAGACGTTAGGAGCAGGAGCGGCTACTACTCTGGTTGCTGCGACAGACCCAGCGCTGGGAATGCCAGAGACTAAGTCGAAGGAAGGCCACGAGAACTACGGGGCGTACCTCATCGATTGTCAGATTAGTGACAAAGCAAACTCTCGTGCCGTATCAAGTGAGGAAGCTGAGAAGCTGTGGAAGCTGTCCGAGGAATTGGTCAAGGAGGAATTCTCTTGGTGATAGGAAGGCTGCAAACTTGTGTATTGAAAAATGTCAGTATCTCATCAGTGAGAGAACCGAGTGTAATTTCCATCAGACAATCCGTCTTTTGTTTCAACCATTCTTCCCCCAGAGGCTCGCAATTCTTCGGGGGCATTCTAATGATGTTCCTATTGAGCTGTGTGGGGTAACGCAAGAAGAGAGGCAAGACAATGAATACTTTTGAGGATGAAGCATATCTCCTGGAGAAGAGGGGAGAAAAGAGGGCCACCAGTGAGTGCAAGAATTGTCCGAACACGCAAGCTTTCGACCCACTATATCTCAACACAACGACTTATTTGAAAAGGAAAAAAAGTCTAGATTCCAATTCTCCCCTACAAGTAGTGCTATTCTTAGGAATATGGATTGACTTAATTCTCAAGTTGGCGTTGTGGTTCTAGGGGCAAGATTTTAGGTGTTCGGATAATCCTTGCACACACTGGTGGGCTTCGCTCGTGGATTATGTAATACTGACTAGACTATAAAAGGCCTAGCAAAAGCACATCGTCCGGGATTTCTAAGAACTCCTTTCTACTCGTACAGGCTCAAATACTTCCATGTTAGATGTCTGTGCTTCTGGGACCTATTTCAACCTAACCGGCAATAAGCCCCAAATCCTGAAGGTTCATTGGCTAATATCTTGCTGGTGTAGAATCGTCGAGAGGCGCACGGACTGATAACCTGGAAATACTTGGGTCTGTACGAAGTACGTTTTCGAGTTCCTTGAGCAGTTGAGCTCTCGAACTAATGAAAAATGTTTATGTCCAAATGGTTCAGCACTCGTTGCGACGCCGAGCGATTCGGAGGCGCTGGGCACCTTCCTCCTTGGGAGAGCGCCCTCCCCGCAAAGCTTGATCTTTCCAGGAACTCGTCTCCGGTCGTTCCTAGTCTTATCGCGATCAGATGGAGACTTCTGCACTTGGTTTGATTCGTCGAGCCCACGTCATCTCACGAAAACCCCTTGATAAGCATCCTCTCGATGGAGAAGGAGCTATACTTCCGTACCTTCGTACCTGAAGCGTATCTTTCGAGGTGTTCAGTCCACCAATAACAAAGCTCACATAGCTGCATGGGTATGTACTTTCCTCCGGGCCCCCTTGCATTGTCGCCTGCGAGGTACTATCTGTGTATCCATCAGGTAGTGCCTCCGGTTATCTATTGGTCATGGCGATTTTGTCACAATCAAAGCTGCATTGCGCGAATTTCTGGGATGCTTTCTGAGCGCCGTGATCAAGAATTTATCTTGACCACCTCGCAAGCTCGCCAAGAGGGCCATTGATAGACATCACCCTGGCTTTCCATGCATGTTCCACTTCTTCTTCCAAAGCAATGATATGCACCATGGCTCCCATGACCCTGAAAAATCTAAGCTCCATGCGTACTGAGATTGAGAGCTCCCAACTCAAAAAGAGCTTCGCGCCCGCTTTCCTCTACAGCTACGTCTGCTCTCCAGCACCTCAATATGTTTACATTCAAAGTTGCTGTCATTGCTGCCATTGCAGCTCTCTCCAGTGCCGCGCCTGCTTTAGTCAAGCATGCGTTGCACGAAAAGCGCCAAACTCCATCTTCGGATTGGGTCAGAGTGGCTCGCATTGAGAGCACTGCAATCTTGCCAATGCGCATCGGGCTGACCCAGAGTAACCTTGAGAAAGGTTATGATCTTCTGATGGAAGTGTAGGTCAAACTTTCTCTTTCCAATCGGAGGCTGCTCAAGGCATAGACGCCATGCTAATCAGTAATATAGGTCGCATCCAAATTCTCCCAAGTACGGTCAATACTGGACCCAAGAAGAAATCCATGACATGTTCGCGCCGGCCGACGAAAGCGTACAAGCTGTCAGAGAATGGCTCACAATGTTTGGTATTCACGACTCGCGCATTGTGCATTCAGAGAATAAGGGATGGCTAGCATTCGATGCTACAGTCGAGGAGGCCGAGAAACTCCTACTGACCGAGTACTATGAGCACGAGCACCGTCATAGTCCTAATGTCAGGGTGGGATGTGATGAGTACGAAGTTTTGATCTTTGGAGCCGAAATTCGCTAATCGGTCTGTAGGTACCACGTTCCGGAGCATCTCCAGCCTCACATCGACTACATCACCCCGGGTATCAAAGTATGTCTTCAAGAAGCAATTTTCTTTCTTAAGTAACTTTCTGACTCCCTGATTTCGTTCAGCTCACTCCAGTCGTCAAACGAAACGTCAAGGTTGAGCGTCGGACCAACGTTGCTGTCAAGAAGACCCATCACATGCTTCCTTTCCCCGAAAACTCTCAAGACAAACCTCCTGGAGCTGAAAATCTCCCAGAGGATGTCCAAAACTGTGGAAAAAATATCACACCACCGTGCTGGAAAGCCCTCTATCAGCTACCGGCAGTTCTACCCCCAGCAACGAGCGCAAATGCTCTCGGTCTTTTCGAGCAAGGCGATTACTTCGCAATCTCGGATGTCCAGTCCTATCTTGAGACCTTTGCACCATATGTACCAATTGATCATCTACCTATTCCTGCCCTGATCGACGGCGCAGCGTACTCGGAACCTGCCAATAATACCCTACTTGTTGGTGGAGAGGCAGATATCGACATAGACATTATGTAAGTCAAGATGATCTGAGTCAACTCTACAGGTCCAAATCGCTCTGTCTTCTTTTCACCCTCTCCACTTTCAACTATTTCATGACTTAAAGATATTTTGACGAGAAGTTCTTGTTTGCGAGCAAGCGCTGATTTGGACTCAGTACTTCGTTGATATATCCGCAAAATATTACATACTACCAGACCGACGATCAAATCTACTCCCCAGCTGAAGTCGCACTTGTGAATACGTTTAACACATTCCTGGATGCGCTTGATGGTGTCAGTCATGAACTTTTGGCTTGAAAGCATTGCTGACCCCTTCTAGTCATACTGTACCTATAGCGCCTATGGTGAGACTGGAGACGATCCATCTATTGACCCTATCTATCCTGACCCCGCCGCTGGCGGGTATAAAGGTGTGTCCGGGTTTATATAACCGCGAAGTCCATAACTGACTGTAAACCAGGGCAACTTATGTGCGGTGTCTTCAAACCTACCAACGTCATCAGCGCATCCTATGGAGAAGCCGAGGCCGATCTTCCATTCAATTATACCCACCGTCAATGCAATGAGTTCATGAAACTAGGTCTCCAAGGAGTCTCAATGCTTTTCGCGTCTGGAGATTATGGTGTCGCATCTTTCCCTGGAGACGGAGACGCAGATGGCTGTCTGGGCCCGGAAGGCACAATCTTTAATCCTCAGTACCCATCTAACTGCCCATACGTTACATCTGTCGGAGGTACCATGCTATATGCCGACCAGACCGTTCTGGACAGGGAAAGCGTCATGCAGTGGAATCTAACTGGAGCTGCGACAAATTTCAGTTCTTCAGGAGGATTCTCAAACTACTTCCCACAGCCAGATTATCAGAAGTCTGCCGTCGCAGAGTACTTCGCGACCCACAACCCCACTTATCCATACTATGAAGAGTTCCAGGTCGATGTGAATACTACCAAGGGTCTATACAACCGAATTGGTAGAGGTTATCCTGATGTTGCGTCTAATGGCGCTTTTATGCCTGCTTTCGTCAATGGAGAGCTTAACCAGTGGTACGGAGCCAGTCTTGCTGCTCCAACCTTCGCGTCCGTTCTGACCCTGGTAAGGTACTCTAGCGAGCACATCTTTGAACATGACTAACCGAATGCAATTTTAGCTTAATGAAGAGCGCGCTGTGTATGGCAAAGGTCCAATTGGTTTCGTAAACCCCGTTCTCTATGCCCACCCAGAAGTGTTGAATGATATTATCAATGGAACCAATCTTGGCTGTGGTAGCAATGGCTTTCAAGCTGTCTCAGGGTATGTCTACATTCCAATTTAATCGGATAAATACACATTTGGCTCCCCGCGCTCCTCGCTAACTATGTAGCAGGTGGGACCCTGTCACGGGACTTGGAACTGCAAATTACCCTAAGATGAAGGACTTGTTCTTGTCATTGCCATGAATATGAAGTGTGCCGAGACTTCTGTCAGACGTTTCATGCGAAGGAGAACTACGTTTTGGGCTCGGTTTCGTGCTTTCACTTGATATTAATTACATAATTGTCACCTTCTCTCCTGTAATCACCTCGCTAGATTCTAATGGGGAGATTATCTCATACGAGTCTAGCGAGTTACAAGTATTGCAGTGATTAACGGCTCCAAAATGCCGCAAAAAATATAAGTATTGAATTGGCGGCCTAAATTAAGCTTGATGTACTCTTAGCGGACAACTCTTAGGTAGGAAACGTGCCCACAGTGTAAGATGTAGCTACAGAGCCTTCAATAATAACCCTCAAATGTATCTTCCTTATTATGCACCACGGCTGCTACCGCCTCCTCGATTAGCGTATCACCACCCAAGTTATTAAATGCCATTTCCTCAGCGCCTGCACCCTCCTCCACATTTCATTTAGTAACTAATGGAAAAAGTTATGGCTACCCATCCAGCCTCCTCCTTTCAGAGCGGAACAACTTCAAATTCGCGCACCACTGGGCGCTCCAGTCTTTTCGAGTACCTCCTATTATGCTAGGAGGAGTTGGAAAACCTAGACGAGTATAATATAACATAAGTGTGGGAAGTAATGCCTATGACTCAATAGGCCACCTGATACCAGTTGGTTGAAGGAACATAATATCCACGCATGCGGATTTTCCGTTTGTCATGCTATTTGGCATCTTGTCCACGAATCTTAGCTCAGCACAATTACATCGCCTCCATAGCTCTTCGCCTTTCTTATCTCGACTGACAAAGGCTCATACAGCTTTAAGCTTGCCGAACTGGTTCTTGCCTCACAGTTTAGCGTGAGTTCATGAAGCAGTCAAAAAGAAGGCGCTGAAAGGCCCCACTGATCTAAAGCCCAAGGACAGCTATGGCTAGGTAGACTGCCTGCAGGTGCTATACAAGCAAAGATAGACTCGTCAGGCTGAGCTTTAAGTATTACTCTCTGTAGACGCTGGAATGCTTGTCTGCCCTCTCCATACATCGGCACAAGCTGAAACATCGAATTAATTGATCGAGTCAGTTCCTGAGAGCTGTCTCTGTTGATGTAGCAAGAGTCAATCCAGACCCATTTCACTCCATTTTCCCTTGCTCGCGCTCAGACGCCTCTAATTTTGTCCAGCTGCGGCGACCGTTCTTGAGTGTTCTTCAGTTGAGCGGCATTTAGGCTTTCCATTGTTTTCTCTTCTTGGTACCAGCGGTGCGAGAGTATTGCGTGTGCGGCTTTTTGCCTGATGTCTTTGAGCTCGTAAGTCTCGACGTTAGGTAGTCGCATGGTAGCAGATTGACAGAAGGACGACAGCTGTCGCCGCACCAATACAAAAGTACAACCAGACGAATAGCCCAGAATATGATATGAGCAAAAAAGATAAAAAGGTCGCCACTTCCAGGCTTCCATGGGAACTGAAATTAGGCGTCGCAATTGGTTTTCTCGCGCCTTGCATTTCCTAAGTGAAGGGGAACCGTTGTTATTGCATTACGCTAAAGAAGTGAGCTGGCCTCAAATTTTATAAGACCCTTGAATGAGGCATCGGTGTCTCGATTTTGAGCTGGAAAGGTGGCAAGGTCGTACAGCGTAACTATGCATGACGCTATGGAGCACTCATCTCCAAGTCCACTCCCTGGACAGTAAGCGTCCGAGTCAGCCTCCCGTCTAGTCGCCAGTTCTGCACTAAAATTGACAACCAAAACTTTCGGATTAAATTCAGATTTTAGGTCGAGGAATTAAATCGTAGCGTGTCTAAGTCTGAAGCTAATTTCGAATGCGACTGTACTTGAAATCAATAGTGTAAGGGAACGAAGATACTTAGATGTAGAGAATCGGGTCAAGAGCGCGAATGTCATCATTGCAAGAATCCAAAATATCTGCAGTTCGTAAACATATTTCCATGTATAAAGTTGTCTAGAGCGTTAAGTAAGATAAAAGCATTTCAAACACGCCAGGCACGATTGGATAGGCGTGACCTTGTCCGGCTAGGTCATGTGATGTGATGACGGAGCTAACTCCACGTGCACCTTGGCACGTCAAGTTGTGTGTGAAAGCTGCTTTCTTCAACTGAAACCCCATTTTGCCCAGCATCAGGTTAGCAGAAGTTTGCAACGCTCTCAAAGTCCCAAAACAAAACCAAAAAAATAAAATAAAATAATTAAACCCCTCTTGAGAGAACTTGGATAGCTCAGGAAGGGCGACGCAAACCACAACGCTCCAGTGGAGAGGCCGCGCGGCAAACGCTCACCGACAATTCTATATCCCAGATCCTCGTCATTCCAGAGAAAGGAGAGAACAAGAAACACCCCGCTCAATAAGTGCCGAAAGGCTTACAGATGTCGCTTCAGGTCTTCGGCAGTCTGATTTTAAGCTTGATGTATCGAGACCTTACAGCTAATTGGGAACAGAGTTGAGTTTGCAGTATCCGCACCGTTCAAGGGCCCATCAAACTCGCCCCGGATGGTTTCCCTGCAATGGCGCCACAACCTCACAAAGTCGGAGACTGAAAACTACATTTGGCATGCGAGGTACTGAAGAATTCGGAGGTTGAGCTCTGCCTCAATAGTGGCATTCAAGTCTAGGGCCGTCAACACAAAATCAGCATGAGCAATCTGACGCACCGCCCATCGAAGCACAACGAACCTGTACATTTCCGTTCAATTGGCTTACTCTGTTACAACAGTGGAGGCCGATGACCTGCATCGGTTCATCCCTTCTGTATCGCAGCATTGATCTCCGTGCGGCTGGTGCTTTCATGCAAGTCAGTGGATCATCGGAAGTTTTGACTCGAGTCGTGGGGTATGAACTTTCTCCTGCTTCTGTGCATCCTGCAAGTCCGAGTCATTTATCACAGATCACAGGTAGTACCTTGCCTCCACATTTCGCCTTGGGAGACCTGGATTGTGAGCAAGCGCGTTGTTCAACTCTCTTTCATGGTAATCTGCATCAATCGAGTCATGCAATTTTTAGTCATGAAAATTTCCCATCTGGCTCATCCCATGAAAGCGCTTATCTCGAGCGTAACATATTTCACTCCCTTCCAAAATTAATTTGGCAATCATCGATGCTGTTATTGCCAAGACCTCGCCAGGAGATTTCAGCCTCTTAAGGACTGGTCCGTGATCTGTACGGGGTCTCAAATTTGCCGAGACACTTTCTCCAATGTCAGGCATGGCATAGTTCAAGGACCTCCTTGAGAGGCTAGAATGACATTAATCTCCAGCGGGGAATTGTGGAAATCTTCCGAGATGCCCGCGTTGACTTGTGATGCCATTCCTTCCTTCCTATGTGGCAGAGATCATCGTTTACAACGATACGAAGGAGGAACAGTCAGCTTCCGAACGACTTAGCGCTTCAGCTTCCAATACATCGTAATTTACGAGTTCTGGCCTTACTTACTTCCCGGGCACTTCAGAAGATTAACCTCATGAAAATTGTTTTATCTTTGAAAGATCAAGTTCTGGATGTTACCGATACTATACGGTCATCTGAAGAACGGAAACTGCGGACAACTAGCCTCTCCGTATGGACGCTTTGGCGGTGCCCCGTGTCTCCACTACCTCAAAATCTCAATTCACGGAGATTACTTTTGCGCTTATGCAAAATTTTGTTAGTCTTCATGTGCCTCGCGAAAATCAGGAGGGGCACAAGTCGCGTCTCTGCCAAGGTAAACGACAATGGAATATGCGCGCAATACTGCGCTTCTATGGTCAGCGTGGGCTCATGCGATGTCCCAACCTCTTAAAAGGATAGGATTTGCATCCAAGGCCCAGGTCTATGCTATTTTAGATGTTTTCAAGGCAAGCATACAGATGAGATTAGATGTTGACCGTGACACTGAACCCAGAAAGCACATATCTTACGCGGCCACTGCTCCAATATGGATCCTCTTTTTTGCATTGTCAAGGTCGAAGATGTACCTTCGTTGACACGGCTCACGATGAACGGCGCAACGAAATTATAAAGTCGAGCGAGAATCCTGACATGAAATTACCTCTCCCATTTCTTTCGTACACTCGCTCAGCAAATAATTCAGTTGCCAAGACTCAAAATTTCTCGTCCTTTTATCTATCGTTCAAGATGAGCTTCGCTTTTTCCACGTCGCTTTTCGTCCAAGTCCTGTGCCTGCTCGGGCCAGCCGGTGCTCAGTCAAATGGCATCGACAGGAGAGACATGATGGAAGAGATGGAACACATCATGGTTGATAATGGTGGGACTAACTCTGACGGTTTCGTCAATGCAGTCACTCCTTGCTTGAACTATGTTGGATTCGCATCAAATGCGACTGATCGAGGAGAGCAAAGTTCAGCACAATGGGTCCGATTTGCTTTTCACGATATGGTCACAGCAAACTTGACTGAGGGGACTGGGTAAGTACTCCGGTTGGAGACCATTCATTTTGCGTTCTACTAATGGTTGGAAGTGGAATTGACGCCTCTCTTGGTTTCGAGAGCAACCGAGTTGAAAATGCAGGCCTTTTTGTCAACGACACATTGCAGTTCATGTCTCCAGTAAGCACATAGAGCTCGATGGATCTGGGCATCGCTAATGGACTATAGACTGTCTCAGCCTACCTTAGTATGGCTGACAACATCGCACTGGTGAGGAAACTTGCGCGGAGTCCACGAAGGCATTGGCTCATACTTTCAGGGAGTTGTAGTTTCTGTTGCGACTTGCGGAGGCTCTGATTTGGGCATTCCGATGCGTATTGGAAGAATTGACGCAGATGCTGCTGGCCCATCAGGCGTCCCTGAGCCAACCACGGATCTGGAGACGACTTTGGCTCAGTTCGCTGCAGCAGGCTTTGATCAAATAGACACAATTGCTTTGACGTAGGAATCTCACATTCTTGGGTATCTCTGTCATACACTGACCAACGGACAGAGCCTGTGGACATTCCTTAGGACGAGTGCACTATTCAAATTTTCCTGAAATTGGTAAGTCACAACTGATTGCTTCTTGCTTCTGCTGATGCCTGGTTAGTGGACGAGAGCTACGTCACCTCTACCAAGTAAGTCCCTGTCACTGTTACCACTGCAGCGGCTGACATTTCATCCAGCCTCGATGGCGGCGAGCCTTTTGATACAACACCAGGAGTATTTGATTCCGCCGTTGTGAATGAGTACTTAAATGGCAGTGGCCAACTTGGTGGACCGCTCGTCACTGCACCAAATGCCACTGCTCGGTCTGACTATCGCCTTTATATCTCCGATAGTAATGCGACCATGCAGACCATGTCCGAAGAAGCGGCCTTCCAATCCAAGTGTTACAGTCTCTTCGAACGAATGATCAACACCGTCCCGAGTACAGTCACTCTTTCAGATGTCATTACGCCGATGCCATGGAAAGTAGTCGACACGATGCTCGATGTCTCCTCCGAAGGTGTCGTCTCGATCTCGGGCTTGGTACGGCAGCTCTATGACCCGAGCACCACTACACCAGCTGATACGATTTCATATACCACTACTTCGTCAAGTGGCAACTCTTCGGTTCAGACCTCCGATACAGCATCTGGAGCTGGCACTTCCTTGTATGGAAATACGACCTACTGGGCCTTCAATAGCAGCATCTCATCTCCAGGCACGACATCCTTCAACCTTGACTCTATCTCTTACCTTGTGAACGATGAGATATTTGTTCTTCCCGCACAATCCTCTGTTGATCGTAGCACCACGACGTTCGTGGTCAACGGCGCGGCGCTTACATCTCTTGTGACCTCCACTTCCACGATCATGACCGGAGTCCTTTATGTGCCCACAGCCCAGGATGGTACCATCACGAAGAAGGTGATCAACAACACGGTTGCTATGACGAGTTATGGCACTGCAGGAAACTATACATTGTTCTCGAGCGGCAATGTGTCGGTTTCGAATGCGGCGAGTGTCGTGGTGAAGGTTTTGTTGGGCGATGCGGCGAGTCAGACTGTGAAGAGTAAGATCTTCATTAACGGTTTCTGAGCCCTGAGAAAATGAATGTTTGAAGGCATATGTGGTGTAGAAGGCGTCAATAACGATATATAATTGCTGAAGCACAGCGAGGAGGCCCAAAGCCTAAGTTCTTACCTTCATGACACAGTGATATCATTTTCGATTTTCCTCCCCTCCAATTTCTCTAGAAACTGCGGGGACATGGAGACAAAAGGCAGTGATTTCATGAGCAAGCTAATGGGGCAGGCACGGAAGCCTGACTAGATCAGATTCGCCTTGCCGTAGCTCCAGGGCATATAATACAGAAATTCTAGCAAGATTTACCTGTTTATTTCAGTCGACATACTTCCGAGAAGCACTAGATGTCCCGAGTCGACACGAGACACGCTGCGTATTCGATCGACGCTGATCGCTTCCTGCTCACCGAGCTCATTAGCTCCTGTCCTTGAGTTTGCCGTCCCTGTCTGGTTGGTAGGGACTCAGGAGATCCCCGTCCCGCGGTAGCGATGCCAGGGTTCCTGAGGAAGCACTCGGAGTAGCGACAGACTGTTGACCTGGACAATGCTTGTCCATAGCTTCATTGGACAGCTTCGTCCATCACATGACCTGGCATATTCTGTGCCCGGCTTTGCAGTGACGAAGTCAGGTAGGCCACGATTCCCCTCTCCCAACTTCTTCGTTTGCTTCCACAGCATCAAAACTCTGAGCTGCCTCATCACCAGTCAAATAATGCCCCTGGGGAGTCAACACGACGTCAGATCCATGTTTCACTACGCCAAGGCATTTTTCGACATGTTTTACAGTGAGAACAACCTCGCGCTATACTTCTCGAGGCTTTATTGGCTGTTGGGAGGAAATCTGCCCAGCGAGGCAGACTTTCATCTCCAGCTGGGAAACAAGCCTCACGCTTCGACACCACATGGCCTTATTCTCGGTATGACTGGGAAGGCTTTCTTGCTCTCCGATGTAACTGTGCCTAATGATAAGGTCAATACAAAATGTCCTCTCAGGGAGGCCGTACGGTGCTCACGTTTTCAGGAGTCGTCACAGAGACCCAAGGCAAGATCTTGGAGAGTCCCGCGCAGGGAAGGCAATGTGCTTGTAAGTGACATATTTCAACACTGTCAATTGATCAAACGTATCATTACCTTACATTTAGTAGCCCCAACCAGTATACAAGAAGGAGGATCAAGTTTGGATGACCATCGACGGCGAAGCTGGTTGCTTCATAGTATCGATTGCGACCGACGGAAAGTGGGACCATGACAAGCAGCAGTGTGTGTATCAAGTCAGGCTGACTGACAGGAGTCTTTACGAGGACGGAAGGCTCGTCAGGGAGGACAATCTGCATCGACGGAAGAAATAGGGCGAGTGGCAGCCTGATCTCTGCAAGAGAGCGGGGGGGCATATTTCCTAACGGGTGGGCAGAGGGCGGTTGGCGTTCGGTTGTCTAAATCGAACGCCAGTGGGAGCCTTAGAAACTCCCTCTTCTGTTGCTTGTGACTGCGCCCAGTGTCGACGCAGCCTAGTCTCTCCCTTCCGTAAAATTTTCAATAATTTCATCTTGAAGTCTGTCAATTGATCATTGCACCCGCATAGTGACTGGAATCCGATACTACCCAAGTGCTCAAAGAACGAATATTCCTAAGGTCATGTCCGGCACTCAAACTCGTGAGGAGCTCATGGAAATGGGCGAGTTGAATAGAAATGAAGTGGATGTCGTCGAGATGAAGCCAGCGACGTCAACGTGGGCATCAGGATCAACCCAAACGTCTTTCAAATACGCAGAGAGAACACCACCAGTTGGTAAGGTTCAAGTTTAATTCGACGATTTATGAAGCTTACAAGGGCCATTTTGCAGAGATTCACGTTGCTGGTTCATTGACAAGTTCTGTTCGACTCCTTAATAACACCTTTGCTCGAATACGGAGTTGCTTTGCCGCCCAAAATCAAGCTTTGGTCCGCCCCAGGAAGACGATTGTGCGAACGTGTAAGTACATCCTCGCCTTTTAGACAGCAACTCAATTTTCGCAGTAGAGCAGTGTGCGGAGGGATATCCTCGGTTGGCTGCTGTTCTCGATTGCGACGAAAACTTCATGTTATATCGCCGTTTTGGCTACCTACAGGCCCGCATACTGCTCAATAAACAAGACGAACTCCGAGAATTGGAAAAAGACCTTGACAGAATAGACAGGATAGACTTAAAGAAAGATCCAGACATTTTGAAGTCCCGGGAAAAGGATGTAGGGGGTTCGATGAACGGACCGCGGGCAAGACTTCTCCATGAGATTGAAGAGAAATTCAAAGAATATGGTCTAGAGTGTCCCCGATCAAACATGGATTTTACCACTGACATTTTACAGCGCATCTACTCAACGTTGCACGCGAATTTGCAAGTTTTAGTCGCCCTACAGAGCGGGATTACCGCAGCGTAAGGAGCTATTTTGACGAAGAAGCTCCGCTTTGCAATATCGAAAGTTACATATACCACAAGGAAGACATAATCACAATCAAGCCCGGGCGTGAAAATGCTTGGCTGGATGAAGTTGTGGAGAAAATATTGCAGAAATTCAATTGTTTGTTCATTCGAGTACGTATCAGAGGGCCAAGGAATAAGTTGAAACGCTAACAAATGTTCTCAAAGTACTTCTTCTCTTCCTCAGTCAGTTTTCACAAACAATAGAAAAGTCCAAAGATTGTGACTAACAAGTATATTCAAAGGAACAACGGCAAAAAACAGACCCTAAAGGTACCAGAATCATACTCTACAGCAGGAGGCGCATTGAAATCGTTGTTTCGTTGATAATTCTGGCAATGATTCTCGCACTTTTGGTCGTTCCTGTTTACATTCTATGGCACCTTACTCGACTTGCTCAGTCTGACAAAACAACTGCGATAATCATCGGCGTGCTTCTGGTCTCTACCCTGATCTGTACTGCTGCCCTGTCCCTATTCACGAGAGCAAAAAGGCATGAAATTTTGGCCTCTGCAGCAGCGTAAGTCTGAAAATCACAAGCATTATGGTTAACAATCTGACAGGATTTCCAGATACTGCGCAGTCTTAGTTGTGTTCATTGGGAATGTCGGGCAATTCACTCCTGCTTGAAGCGAGCGGAAATGGATGCCGAAAACGGCTGCATATCCAAGATTACATACGTTGTCTCCCGAACCAGCGGGGAATCTCCTGAATGCTTGAGTTTAATCGAGTACAAATTGCTTGATAGACGCAGGCCTCATAGAAGTTGAGTTGAATTACTGAGTGCGAAAAGCCAATGTCAGGCTGCTCAGCCACCATGCAGTTTAATTGAAGTGTGAATCAATCGCCAGTAACATTCAAGTTTATTTGCACATCAACTGTGAGGTCGCATTTAACATGGGCTGTGCACGCATATCGCGGCTTTAAGTGGAGCCGCTATGTCAATAGTAGCTTCCACGACGAGCAGCCTTGCCCGCCTTACATTTGCAATAGCCTGGTGATATGCCTCCGCGGCTGAGCAACATATATCATGGCTCGATCCTGCAAGGCTCCCTTGTTGGCTTTTTGGGAAAATCAGTGTGGCTATGGAAAATTCGACGTTTGCCTTGGAGCCTTCTCCAGCCTATGCCAGGTGGTCTGTTTGCCTTTCGACTGTTGTTTACAAGGAGGGCGAGCAATCATTTAATGGGCTCACTCGCAATGGAGTATGACATTACTCCACATTAATTTCACAGCGGCTTTCTGCATACAGCTTGTTTCCGCCCTGGAGTATGGCAACTATCACCTCGTCTGCGACAGACTTGTCAGATCGACAAAACCTTGAACAGACTTCGAATCTCGCTGTCGAAAATAATTTGGAAGTCAACTCGGAATCTCCAGCAACACCTCCAAATGGAATCAATGTTGGAAAAAAGGGTCCGCCAATCGAAAGCGACAACAGCGAGGGCCTGGCAGTGTTCGAAGAAACAGCGAAAGCTAAACAAGCTGCTTTTAAGAACGACAAGCTCCAGAGCATATGGGAGGAGGAAATGAAAGGGTTTGGATCTGCAGGAAAACCCCACCGACACACGGCTGTGCTTATGATCTCATGGGTTGAGGAGCTGGACGAACTTCGTACGGCATCAGAAGTAGAGGAACTCGAAAGTGTGTTCCAGAAGGATTTCCATTTTACAGTAAGAAAACGACAGCTGAAGGGTCCGCGACCCGGCCGAGAGGTATCGAAACATCTCCTCGAGTTTGTCGAAGCCCATGATGGAGATTCAACACTTCTCATCGTCTATTACGCAGGGCATGGAATTCCAGGGAAGCCTGGGGAGCTTCGATTCGCTGGGTAAGCCGACCTTTCTGACGTGTACTTCCATCTAACCGAGGTCTAGAAGACGTTCCCCTGGTGTTGAAGCCTCAGATCTCAATACAGCTGCTTGGCACGACGCAGAATATCTTATCAGAGATGCTGCAGCAGATGTGCTCTTGATATTTGACTGCTGCTATGCAGGAAGCTTGCTGCCGCGGGACGGACGGTCGTACTTCTCCAGCAGGAGCTTTGAGTATATAGCGGCCTGCGGGAGCAAAGCTAAAACCGAGCCTCCTGGGACGTCCTCCTTTACATCTGCACTTGTATGGGCATTGAGGACTCTACTGAAAGACCGCCAAAGATTCACGACGCAAGAGCTCCAGACAAAAATCATGTTGTGCTCCGATTTTCCAGAAGACCAGTTCGTCCCGATCCTTGAACGCGCAGATCCGTGTGACCAGCGAATTATCATTGCGCCACAACAAGTACCACCTAGTTCGATGTCGCCGGTGACTCCAACACAAGAGCATACAAACGTGGAAGTACCCCGGAATGTTATCTTCCTCGGATTTGGGTACGATACCGAGCCAGGTGAAGCTGAGATCCGAAATCTAGCACAACGTCTAAGGAGGCTCGTGACGGACAAAAACATTGGCGCACGCAATATTCAATGGCAGAATCTGAAGAACAATAGCTTAGGTCCAGTAGAAGAAGAAACAGCTTGGAAGGTGCTGGAGAGATGGACCTCCTCATTACCGAATCCACTTCGAAGACCTCTATCTAGCTCGGTGAATAGAAGCGTGGAGTCACCGGAGACCACTCCTTGCCCCACAGAGGCATCACTGGTGCACAGAACCAGTGCAACTAAATCCGATACGCGTCTTGAAACGCCCAAGTCTCTAATCAGCAGCCATGAAGCTATGAGATCAAAATTCAACGGCTCGAGTGGAAGCGACACTTCAGAAACTGCCAAAAACACTTTCAAAGGGACTCAAGTAAATGGAATGTTATCAGAAATGAACTGTTCCGAGAAGAGTTGGAAGAATATTACAGAATTCCTAGCGATGATACGTAAAGGATACCAAGGGATCGTATCCCGAGTTCCGTGGAGTGTGCGTTCGGCCTTCGGGATCGCAGCGGTGGTATGGGTTGGTGCTTATGCATGGTACACACCTTACTTCAAGCACTTTGCGATGTTTACATTCAGATGATTAAGTGCCAAAGGATATCAGGGCCGGTTACGACTAAGTTGATTACGAGGTGCTAATAAGTGGGAAGCCGCCAAGGTTCAGTTGCGAATCACGGTTCACCCTTCGCCGATTCGCGTACAATCACCTCTAATGTCAAAATTGAATGTGAGTAATAACCATACTGGCAGTACTAACTACTACTGACCTAATTCAATCAGAAATGTCGCTTCGCTGGCTATAATTACAACTTACAGGATAAATCAGACGTTTTTCTAGGCTAGACTAGCGCTAGAAGATCTGAGCTCCAATTTCCAGAGGAGTCAGAAATCAATTGAAGTACGAAAGGACCCATTCACTTAACCCCTATTAGACTTGTGCGAAATAGCATGCAAATACTGTGGTACTCTACATTGCTAAGCTTCCCTTATCGATTTCTTGCACTTGTAAAATCTTTTTAGTAATAGGAATATCAGATTCACAGTATCTTATTATTATCATTAGCCAGCTTGCTCCGAGTAACGTAACAAAAATGGCTAGGTTTCCTACATCAAGCATCTTACTACGCAAAGACCACCCCTGAAAACTAAGCAATGCTACTTAGATATTGTAACCCTAAACAAATCCTTCTATTGAAACAATAAAGCATCAAGCGAAAACCTGATAATAACGACATGAGTACCCACACCCCACATGTTATTTGCGGTTCGCAAGTCGAAATCTGTTGACGTGAAACACACGTGATTTTACCCCCCTGTACATAGCCTATATATATAGCCTGGATACCACCCTAAATCCACCTCGATCAAGCATCATTTTCACTTCTGACAAAATCAGTCTCCGTTATCCGAGAAGGCTACTGGATCCAGCATATTGTCTTGGCCTGACAGCTACAGGAAGCAATAGCCTGGTGGAATAGGGTGAGGAGCCAGCACAGCTATAATAATCATGCTGAGAAAGGTTAGCGGGTCCTTTGGGAGGTTCGGTTCACGTACAATCCTTCTACGATGATGAACCCCACCTGATCTCGAATGTTTGAGTTCGCCCAGCCTTGAACCACCTCCGCGGTTTGATAAACGCATCGGCAAAATATAGCCAAGAATGTAGTGACAATACATGCTGTAAAGAACCTGAATGACGTCTTGGTGGCGAGTATTTTCGCCTTTGGAGGGACTAGATCCCACGCTCGCCGTGTAGAGACGGCGTAGTCAACACCAAGGCCACTAAAGACACTAAGTGTAGCCACTTGCGCCACGATTCTTGTAATGATGAGATCCGTCCCTATATCTCTTAAATGGTCACTCTCATCTGCACCACTTGCTATCCCGCCCTCAATTGCTTGGACCACGAGTGAGAGAATATCACAGCCGATAAAAATCCATGTATAATATCGGGCTTGAATTCGACTTTGCTTCTCCCAGAAAGCCAACACGATATGTTTCAGGATGAGGTATACCCCTGCGGCTATGACAGCCGGTGAAATAACGAGGCAAGAGATCTGTATTTTGAACCCAAGTTCGGAATACGGGTTTGAATGCGTGATGATTCGATCGCCGTATCCAATGGCTTGTGGAGAGAAGTCACTACAATGACAGAAGCTGCGAATGTAAGATTACCATATGGGAAAAGAAAGTTCAAACTAGCTATTTCAATTTTACACGTTTTTTACTTGTTTCTTGCAGAACTCTTTACATCTCACGTTCCAATTGAGTCCCTTTCGCCAGCCTCACGCCTTTCCAAACTGTTTGTATTGAGATCTTCAACTCAGAAACTGTTCCTCAGGTAGTATTTACATTTCCATCACATCTTCATTAACAAGCGTACCTACGCTTGAACCTCGCGGGTCACCGAACTTTGTGCTTCAGGGTATCACTGTTCTCCACTCTCGAGCCCAAATATCAGTAGCCAGACACCAAGTTTCACGTATTGCACAGACCTAGCTACGCGCTCTCGAAAGGAACTGAAACCTTCAATAAGGACTCTGCAATCTACCAATCTCCAAGGAAAGTTGTAATTTTCTCAATCAGCCATTCCAAATCAAGGTGTCCCAATAGCTTGCAGATTCGGGGACGATAAGGTAGGTATCTTTGAGACATCAGATGTCAAATCGAAAAAGACTTTTGTGAACCTGGTCATTCAGCTCAAAAATTCAGATTGCAAGACGGATCAACTGTTGAGAAATATTAGTAGCTTTAAGCCATGTACGCAAGCATGAAAGCTCACATCTGGCTGGCTTAGCAAGAATTTGAAAACCCAGCTGGCCGCATATATTTGACTGATGGTGACTCCACAACATCCATTTCGACGCCTTTTTCGGATGTGGAGGGGAAGACTGGCGCTTGATCTTGGCCTTGCCTCCCTCTCGTCGGCGAGTATTCGGGAGGCTCTGAAGCCCCATCGTATAGTTCCTGAGGCGTCCTCCTTTCCTCCGTAACGGCCTCAACTGACGTTGGAATGTGACGAGGCGGCACCGCCGAAGGAGACTTCGCGTTCGGAAGCTTCAGATCATCATTGGGAATAATGATGATCCTAAATCTTCGGGCCGCCTTCTTGGCGGCTTTCTTCTGGAACCTTGGTTTCTTATTCTCAAGAGTCTCGTCCATCTGGTATTCTTTATGCAATTCTCCTGGATCTCGGGGCAATTCTAGCCACGCTTGAAATCCTTTCGGCGCAAACGTCTCTTCGTTCCATCGTCGCAATATTGATCTCAAGTCTCCCTCCTGCAGAAGCTTCTCTTTCACCGTTTTGACAACAGTCTTCCTGTGTACTGACCTTCCTGCGTAGTAGCCAACCACGGGTCCAAAAACAAGGAGGAATGGTGTAGCGACTGTCCCCGATGAGATACCTGCAGTCCAGGCCAGAAAATCTTCGATTGGTGTTAATTTTGCTGCGTTCACGATGTCGCTACTGAATAGATACCATTGATCGTGAGTGACTTTCAGGTCGTATAATCGAGGATGGAATGGGAAACCCGATGAAAGGGATTCGTTCTTCGTCGGGATCACGAATCGATTCCATGATGAGCCGATTGAGTCTGTCCGGGACGAATGAGGGGTCTGGTGATTGAAAATTAAAGTCTGATCAATTTCGGAATTTGGGCGATGGCTTCAATTGAAATCAGCATGCTTCTAGAGAATATTTTCTATCTGGCGGCGAACTAACACTTGAACGTTTTGAGGAATGCTGGGTATCACATCATGCTCGAAGCTCGGTCGGTTGCCTGCTTGGAGATGACTAGCAGACTCAGGAAAGCTATTCGATCCGCTCTCAGGTGATACGGGGCTGGTATTTGCTTCTGGTGCCATATTAATTGTGCCTTAACTAAATGACAGATCCCAATTCAGCAGAAGGTTTTGCTGGTGATGTCTTTTTACTGTTGGCTCAACTGAAAAGTAATTTGGTGAGGGAACTTTTGGAAACAAAAGAGTAAGCTTCGACACACAATTCATACCGTTGCCGTGTTTATCGGTCCAATTTAGCTTGATGATCAGGGGCTGAGATGGCATGATTGGTGGCTTGGACTGAAGCCTTATACGTGCCTTATACGCATAGACGCGTAAGCTTAAAGGCTTCGTCCAGCTCCTGTGATGGTCCAGGGGATATCATTTGCCGACTTTGCTTATTATTTCTCGTCTATGGATTCGAAGCTTCTTGATTCGCTTGTTCGTACGTCTCTGCTTGCGCATCAAAAGTGGCTCAGCCTGCGGATTTGTCAGCCATGCTCGTAAGGCGGGGCGTTAAACATCCGCACGCCTATGCAGACAATTCGAGAGAGAGGAAGATAAGTCTGGAGGACAGCGTGATCCGGAAATGCTTTTTGATCAATCCGTGGACTGTGCATCATGCGTATCGTGATAGTAGTGATTTTGGGTCCTAGTGCGTGGCACATAAGTACCTTCACTGCTCTCACAAGTTCCTTTATCCAACACTTTGATCAAAGCTCGAACTTAAATCTCAGACTATTCGACTATTCACGAAGCAAGAGTGACCGAAGCTTGAAAAGGCTCGGTGAGCAGTCAAGATTTCTCGACTCACATTCAACAGATCCACGGCGACTGTGTCACGTGAGTTCCGCCAGATCTCGATTTTATGGATTGACACCTCCGCAGGCCTTTAGCTTAGGCTTAGGGTGTTCTATACTCTGCAATTGTCATAATACGAAGGATATAGGTTGCTGTTCGGGGAGATAATTTCTCCTTGAGGGGCATGACCGCTCGGACCCGTGAAATCTGTACGGTGAAAGAGGAAAACCCCCATTTACTAACCTCTGTTCTTTTTCATGTCAAAAACTATACTAAACATCGTGTAGCATTTAAGCCATTGCTACTTTTGGTGGGTCAATCCAACATCTTAAGCGAGGTGAATAGGGGCAATAGCGGTTGACTATCTCAAGCGAGGATCAGACATCGATTCTAGAGTTCATCACTTCTTCAGTAACATATTCGAAGACCGAATTAGCATTTATAAAGGCATTTGGGGCGGGAAAATGTTAACCCTATGCCAATCATAGCTGCTAATAGGTAAGACGAGCAATGCAAGTGGAGAGTGTCGGATATTTCAGTACCGAGACGGTATTCTTCCCCCTTATTTTAGTGCAACGTGAGCACTACCCCTTTCGGCTAGCTAGCACTTGTTTCTTAGGTCTTATTGACTAGGATTATCACTATATATACTCAGTCAGTTCTTACATAGAAATGCAGACATCTTTCCCTTCGCATTCAAAACCATCCCGCAATCACGTGACTATCTGCTCGATATCGCCCTCAAATTCCTCAAGTCCGAAGTGACATCGCTCACTCCTCTCCGCACTCCGCGCTCCTTCCTTTCTTCTTTCCCTGAATCATCCAAAACTCAGATAATTAGTCACGATTTCAGCAATTAACGAAGGTTCGAGGAATCGAGGATGAACAGGTTCGTGGTTTGTACCTCCGTACTCGTCCTGGGAGGACAGCGTTTGACATGACGTGATCTGGACGGCGTTCGATCCGCTGCAGCACTCCGAGCCGGCGGAGATTGTCTCTCCTCATGCTCAGGTCACCTCAACATCGAAAACTGCCTCGAGTTGACGATTTGTGAGGACGGACCGAGGAGGGATGTATATGAAATACGGGGAATCTCCAACCTTAATTTAGCGCGGGGAGTGTTGGAAGGCGCTAAGAGTATTAGTCAGCGAGGGTCCTTCCGAGCTGCCGTAGCTAGATCAATGAAACATCATCCCTCCTCTACTCGAACCTGTCCCATGTCTTTGGGAGGGAGCTCGGGGAGGCACCAGGGAAGCATGCCAAGCCTAAATTAGCTAAACCAACACCTAATTTCGACTTCTTCGCATTCTTCTATTATCAAGTTAAGAAGTCTCCACGGGGAATTATGTCTTGATGAAGATGCTGAACTAAACATAGTAAGAATCCCAATGTTCTTGGCGGTCCTACATCTTCAATGGTGTCATGATACGAAGTCGTATCCATCAAATTGCGACAGCCATTCAACGCTGCACAGCGCCACCGGCTGAGAATGTCACCCTAACCCACCCATTCGGCTCCCTGCCGTGCTGCACGCCAATCATCCAACATGCCTATCATTCAGGGGTTCAACCTTATTGGATTCTGGGGCACGAGCCAGGGGTCGAGCTGACCCTTCCCCATGTCTTGAAGATCATTTCAACGTCAACGCCCATTTTCAATCCTTTCCTTTTCATCCAACTTTAGGCCTTTCGTTCAACACGTCAAAAATGGATTTCTATCAGGTCAATTTTGCAGGTTTTGCGATACTGAATGCACTGTTAGCGTTCCGGAAGTACAGACAACCTGCGAAGCAAGTTGAGCAAGGGATCAATCTGCCTATGAAGGATGGCGAGAAGAGGGCGGAAGCTGGAGATGTCAGTTCTAGGGAATTATTGAAGGCGTTCAAATTGAGATTTGTGCCAATTTATTTACTTGTCAATGGAGCGGATTGGCTTCAGGTACGACACTCAAAACGGCATACGCGGTGCACCTGCTGATATGATTAGGGGCCGTACATATATCCACTATACAAAGGTTATCTTTGACTCTCTCGATGAGGTCGACTGTCAAGATTCGTGCTGATGACTAGCTATAGACGAGAAAGGACTCGCGGAGGAGATAGTCGCGGCGCTCTTCATGACTGGCTTCTTAGCTGGCGCTGTCTCAGCGTCATTCACGGGATCGCTCGCTGATCGCTATGGTCGGCGAGCTGCCTGCCTGGCTTTTTGCGTCATCTACTCTGTATCATGCCTGATGCTTCTTACGAACGATATCACCATGCTGTTCCTCGGGCGGATACTCGGCGGTGTGGCCACGACGCTCATGTATAGTGTTTTTGAGAGCTGGATGGTCACGGAATACAACAAGACCTTTCCGGACGAGCCAGGCTCGACCCTGAGCGGTATATTCAGTATGATGACTACCTTGAATACAGTGGTGGCTATTTTGGCCGGAGTTATAGCTGAGTGGGTTACGGATTTGACTGGAACAGAGACGGCACCATTTATGACAGCCGTGGCTTGCCTGACCATTGCTTTTGGGGCGATTTCGAGATCTTGGGTGAGTGCTATCCTCTGACGAATATTCAACATTTGAGTACTTACGTGCGAAATAGGGCGAAAACTACGGGGACAGGGCCTCTGAGAAAGCTCCCATCCTGGACGTTGAGGGAAATGAAGCACCTCAGGAGCCAACCAAAGGCACCCTGAGGCTCTTCCTTGATGGTACGGAAATTTCATTTCTATTCTAGTTATTACACTAACAGAAAATTGCAGACAAGCGACTGCTAGCCCTCGGCGTTACATCTTGCTTTTTCGAAGGTTCCATGTACATTTTCATCTTCTTTAAGTTCCCGGCACTGAAGATGTCCCACCAGCTTGCGGGAGGAGACCCAGAAGGTCAGTTTTCCAAAGCCATACTTCCCCACTTCCACGCCCTTAGCATCACCTAACATCCTCCCAGCCCTTCCCTTCGGTCTAATCTTCGCCATCCTTATGTGCAGCATGATGCTCGGCTCGCTTCTCTACAACTATATTATCTCACACCACGCCGCATTACCTCTCAATCAACTTCTCGCCGTCACACTCACCACAGCCTCCATGTCTTTCTTCGTGCCGATCATGATTCGCGACGAAAGGGTCACGTTCTGGTGTTTCTGCGTCTTTGAGATATGCTGCGGGGTTTACTTTCCGCTGATGGCTTATCAGAAGGGGAAAGTGGTGGGAGATAGTGTGAGGGCAAATGTGTATGGGTTGATGAGGATTCCGTTGAATGTGTTTGTGGTTGTTGTGTTGAGTACCACGAGGGAAGGTATGTTGCTACTTTACTTTGCGAATTGCGGTATGGAATAGAAGCTAACGGCAGAATAGGTGTTCGGCACAGAGATCTTGTCTTCACATCATGTAGTGCACTATTACTAGTGGCTGTAGCCGTGAATGGGATGGCTCTGTAAATGAGTGACGAGAGTGATGACCGAATGAGGTAGATCGCATAGCTGTATCTGTACCCATGCTTGTATTAGTATCAGACATGAATTGCTAGTTGAACTCTCATGTGCCTGCCTCGTGAGGTCCCAAAATGACGAGTTCAACTCACATCGCTCTACCACAGCTCAAAAAGTATCATCTGACTGGAGTCGAGCCAAGTTGAACCCCTTGCCAGTGTAAGCCACTTATCACGCAACTTCCGATTGCCTCACTGCGCTCTCAGGAACATTTACAATGAGCACCGGCTGTTAGAGCCCTATATCTCAAAATGAACCCTTCTTCCCCAACAAACACAAATCCAGAGCCTAAGCGGATTTAGCTCAATCGGGAGAGCGCTCGACTGAAGCCCATTTCAGTTGCAAATCGAGAGGTACTGTGTTGTTAGGTCACCTTCCCAAGAAGTAACATACTTGAAGTAACAGTACGATAGCGATCTATAGAATCCGCAATCTGCGAATGAGAATCAACTCTCTTTAGAACACTTTTTTTGGCAGGATTTTTGGAGAGCTGCTTGATTGAGATTCTTTGAGAATTGCTACATGATCTGCGAGCCCACAATGTGTAGGTCTTAAATTTGCCTTGAAAGTGGCAACAATTCACAATTGCTCTTTGTTCTGGACCTGAAGGTGGTAGTGGCAGATACGCAAAGAGCTTCAGCATTTTCTTTCTTTGCATTCCAGGACAGGATGCGAAACAATACTCTCCTTCTATTTACTCAACTTCTTTCTGTTCCACCTCACTTTTCAATCCCATTGTTCCCTCTCGTTGCCTCAGTCCAAAATTAAGCTTCCCTTCCCCTTCCGCTTTCTTTCACTTCTCTCTACCGATCCCCGATTCATTCATCCCAAAATGAGCACCTCGATCTCGATCACTCTCTGCCCATCATGCGGCACCACTACCACCGACTCGGCTGCTCTTCAGGAACCAGATGCCTATTCAACTTCAAATGTCGAGACTTCTCCGCCATCCGCGCCTCCCAAACTCGAGTCCATACTCACCCCACCATCCGATACGTTGCCACGGTTTACCAATGAACAGGCTATCCAAAGAAGTGAATGGACCGTGAAGATATCCGAATTGTGTAAGACCTGTATCGCGAATGGAGGACATGCACCTTTGAAAGGCCCCGAGGAGTATCTGAGCTCTGACTCCGACTCCGAATCATCTTCAATATCCAAGAGGGTAGATTCCCGAGTCAGGTGCTATTCTCCAGACCTATTCCATGGTCACCAGCAAACCACTGTCAGCGACGAGACAGTGGGGGAGTGGAAGAGAAGGTTGAAGCGAGGCACGACGAGGATAATTGTTTCACCTGTGAACTGTCCGGTTGAGGAGAAGACTAGGCAATATTTAGATTAACAGCCGCGGAGAGGGAGCATCCCGTTATGGTGGGTTTGGTTTAGAGATTTGAGTCTTGGATGCATTATTCTTTAAAGTAGCTGGGGGGAATATCATTGCTGCATTTGGAACATGAATAGCTTTCTTGTAACTGTGGCGACGTTTCCTGCCCAAAGAATTAGCCTGAGCTGCTCTTTACACGCCAGCAATATCATAACCCACTCGACCTTCACATTCTGGGAGCTCTTTCCAATAATCTACTACGTAGCAACACCTAATCGCAAGACCTCTTCCCCATTTTGTTCTGCAGAAACACAATTGTCTCGAATCCTAGAACCTAGACATTGTTTCATCCCAACGACACACTCTTATTTCTACTTGCGAATCAGCATACCCCTTTCAGAGCTCAAGTACGTGTCGCTTACACATACCCTCCCTCCCGCATACAAGGAATTCCAATTAGGTACGGCCCGAAGCTAGTCGGTTGCCTAATGAGCTGCCTAAAAATCTAGTGTGGGGTTTCCCGTCTCACTATCAGAGCTAAGGAAGTCAATCCGGTCTCCTTCACTGCTCGCGATCTTCTCGAAACTTCGAGAGGTATGGAATTGGGCCTCAATTTCTGAGGCTGGAAATCCATTGGTATGGATATTTTGGGCAATTTGTCTTCGCGTGGGAGAACCGAGACACCGTGCTGCATCAAAAAGGGGGAGAGAATCCCGCGCTTTCGCCGCAGTTCCCTAAGCTCTCCTTGTACGAGAGTGAATGGCTTTGCGGATATTGGGTCACAAGACCATCTGCATACTCTTCTTCAAAGGGTCTGGATTTCCTCTTTCTTAAAGGCTCATTGCAGTTCTGATTGCAGCTCTGCAGCTCTCTCTGCAGCAGTCATTCTGTACCGCAGAGACCTCGCAGAAACATAGGTATTGATGCCCGACTCCCTTCCATTGCATCGTACGAGCATCCCATCTAGAATTTGTATGAAACTGGAGTCTCCGCCCGCGCGAGAGACTCAATCACGACGACTTCGATGCAAGTAGAAGAGTAACGATATGCTTGAGCTCTGCTCCGCGCTCGCCTCACTGATCTGGTTCGTAGATAGCGAGCGCGTAGAGTAGGACGCGGATGTGGGGACGACATCGGAGCACATGTCGAGGAGTACCACCAGCCACTGAGATGGCGCTGCCGCATCCGGAAACAGCCATTTGCAGGGAGGCAATAAATCCCGCAAATGAGAATTTGGGATTGGCTGGTCGCACAAGATGTACAGGAGAGAAGCCCACCAATGAGATGCCGAGCGCAAAATGAAGAGTTGTTGAGATGGACGGAAGTATCACTTGACAGGAGAATCGAACAGAATGACCACGTGTAGCAACTCTGCAGAGCGACTTACCCGCACGGCAGTACAACCGTCTCGCACAGTAACAGAAAGCAGACAGATACAGCAAAGGAACCGCGGAAATTGTTTTTCGTGAAGAGTGTAAGAGTCAGAGAGAAGGAGAACAACAAATGTCGCGATCGAGGGTGGGGTGGATTCGATATCGCAGAATGCACCACATGATCGGGTCTGCTGACTCGCAGCTCTGATATTGGTCCGATAATTGTCCAATGGGAAAACGTGAATTCATCCTGAAAATGTCGCGAACTTGACACGCCCTGCTTGTTTGAAGATGATTCGCGCTTGCATCTCGTCTGCATCTCTGCATATCTCTCAACTATCGCGGGAGCTATCGCTGGTTGCCTCGTCAATTAAAGTTGTCGACGATGCTCCCGCCCGCCCCACTACCCCAGAGGACCCTTGGTG
>AYLM01000589.1:0-13090 GCA_001625345.1 Cairneyella variabilis | reverse complement strand
GATTCATATAGCTCTCTGGCAGAAAAGGAAAGAGTGGACATCGAGTGAAAGCAAAAGGAGGTGACGCGAAGGCAGGTGTCTGGCAGTCGGCTTAGTACCTTCCTGACGACGCCTACTCGGCTACTAGCAGGGCAAAAAAAACTGATGCGAAATTTCAGCATAAAGAAATTATGATTGCGTGTGGATGTGGAGTAACAAAAACTTCAAACCCTTGCTTGCCGTACACCTAGATATCTCAAGTTCGTGACCATCTTAAGTTTGTGAATATCTCAAAATATTGAGTATTTTAAGTCTTAGGAGCTTAAGATATCCAAGTGTGCGACGAATTAAGCCCTGAGTTCGAGCTCCTAGATATTAAGAACGATGCAGGTATTACATCGCTGGATATCATCAAGTATAGAGCAAATAGATATCCACTTCACCTCGAAGGTCTCGATCACTTGATCTCCACTGAAAAATAACCTCTGCATATTCAAGATGTAAAAAAGAATACTCAAAACTCCATTCGATGCCATTCCCATGGTCGTCGCTGAGCCTAAATCGCGCCCTCAAAAGTCCCTTCCCCAATTCCTCACAGCAGTTTGCTCCAGAAAGTATGGGATAGACGTCCCAGCACTCTTCCTCGCATTCACAATAGTCAGCTCCAGGTTAGCTCTTTTGCACTCCTCCCTCAATAGTGCATATATATACTCATCCTCCTCGACTGGCCATTGCATCTCCTGGATGTACTTTCTCCCAATTATGTTCCTTCCCATGACTTCGAGCACGATATTCTTCAATAGCGGGCGTTTCTTCTCTGCATTTTGGACCATGTTCAAAAAATGCGCAGTCCAAAGGGTGTTGTTGAGCTCAGAGGGACGCGTTTCTTCATGGCGGTCCACGAAGATCCGGAGTGTCAGGGTGTGCAAGGATGGAGGAAGCGAATCAATCATATCTCTTTGTACTGGTGCCCATTTTTGGTGACCACAGAGAGCCGTAGCGTCAATGGCCAGTGTCGTTAATGCTGAGTAGTCGGCTAAAGAACCGATCAGAATAGCATCTTGAGGGCCGCGACGCCAACGGACAAGACTCCCATCAGGATATAACCCGCGCAGCTGCTCTGGGTTGCCGAATGGATTTCCGCGATGGCCTGGCTGTGAGCAGTTGTGGTGACGAACGTCGAGATCCAGAATCTTGAGGGAGCTTTTGTGGGGTCGTAGAGCTTCACCAATCAAGGCGTGGAAAGGACCGTAGCAAGTACCAATGCTGTAGCAAGAGTAATCTGCAGTCCACCGGAAGAATTCCAGGGCTTTGGGAATGCTCAATGACTGAAATGCACACAAGGGTCGTAGCACGGCTTCATCGAATGCGAGAGTGGTGATGTTAGACACTTCTTTCCATGGTCCAAAGTCCATCGGCGGGAAATTGAGGGGGTCGTCGAACGTATGTGCTGTGAGAGTGTATATGGAGCGCAGATTCTTGAGACGGAAGAATGGGAGGACTTGCTCAAGTTCGAGCTCGTATTCTCGATGCCCCTTGGGGCCAATATCTGCGTAGGGCCGTGTCAGCTGAGATTCTTAGAGTCTAAGGACTCTCAGTCCAAAAAAGGATGGACGTACGCAATGCGCTGCATATGTACAGGGTTTCCAGGTTCTTCAAAACCTGAGAATTCGGATCTTTCGATAATTCATTCAACATGTTTTGAATCGCCCCATCCTGACCACGGCTCCAGTTTGGTTCTGGAAAAACCATGTAGAGTGACCGAAGGTTCGGCAATCTTGCAAGCAGGGACGCCATCAAGACGAACTCGTTCGTTTCGTGAACACAACTATGGTGCGCAACGAGCAAATCGTCCTCAAACCCCAGCTCCACTGACGCTTCTTTGAGGGTCTGTGTTCTTTCTGGTGTCAACTCCTTGGAGTAGAACAGGGCTCTGTCCCAAAGCGCCTTGATTTCCACGCGAGAGAAGCAAGTCTTCTGTATCTTTCTGATTATCTGATACACATCCTCCTGTTTCTCGCTTTGTAGCTCCTTGAAGTCATTTTCATCCTCATTTTCGGCATCGAACTCATCGTATTCATCTTCGTCCTGGTCGGATCCAAAGCTCTGGGCATCCGAATCTTCATAGTCTTCGTCTTGGTCCTCATCATAATTTGAATCTTCTTCTATAGGCGGTTTCCTCCACATCCCACCGCTTCTTCCCTCCTCCTCTCTTTTTCTCTGTTCATCGTCGCTTACATCAGGGATCGTCGGGTCAAACCCGACGTGATGCTCAAGACGTGGGGTATATCGCCACTCGCGAATATCCATCGTTTGCACGTGGAGAGCGAGATCCGGACGCCAGATGATTGTTTGGAGGAAACTTCGAAGCGACTTGGATGAGTGCTGAAGCCCATAGAATTTCCATGAGCGATAGAGTTTTGGAGTGACTCTATTGTAGATGGCACGAGATGCCAATGAGAAGGTACTCAGTTCCTTTGGATTATCAAAATGGGACAAGATGTTCTCAAATAACTCATATGAGAGTGTTTCGAGACCATACTCGGTGGCCATATTGATTGAATTGGTCTGAACTCTATCTATGTTGAACAGCTCGGCAGCATGGAAGAGACAAACGCGGTATGTGTTTTTGTGTGATCCATGCTACACTGATTTGAATGCTTCAATTCTCCATGTCAAATATGCTCGCAAGATGAAAAGTGTTGAAAGTGGAAGTTGAAGTGAAGCTTGAATTGGACCCAAGACCGACCCGCCTGCCAGGCCAGGCACCGAAACGGCACAGCAGTCTACCCCTGAATTTAGCGTGACGCTAACGGTGTCGACGTTTCAATCGTACCCAATTTAGCAGGAGGGAAACAGCAGCACCCAAATAGCCAAAATATTTTTAGTGCTAAAGATATCTTAGAATCTTGAATTTAGTATTAGAAACCGCAGTCAATATGCAAAGAAGAAAGCCGTATTTCAATTGGGAAGGTAGCATGGTCATTATAGGATTTGGAATATATCGACGTCATCACGTGATTTAACACTCAGGCTGTCCGGTTGGGTCGGGGATCGGGATCAGGATGTTTATGGACTCATGATGTTACATCTCAGGCTCTTGATTCACTGCCTTTGTCTCGAGCGCCTCTTGCTCTCCTCTCGGCGCAGATCTCTTAGTGACCGAAGGCTTGTAGTCCGGAATCATCTTGGCCACAGCCATCCGCACAAATGCCATCGCCCAATCCGTCCCAACACCCCTTTCCTCAGTAAAACCAGCCGTACGAATCTTCGTCAAGTCAAGATGCCTATCAAAGTCCAACTTCTCAACCATCCCGACTTCAAAACGTCTTTCTGACAGTACTGCGCCCACAACATTCTGATTGTTCAACCCATATTTCTTCGTCATAGTCTTCCAGAGTCAGTTTTTGAAGTGGCCATCGATGTCGCCACGAACGTCCTGCGTCTTTCCGTCGACAGGTGGCTTACCTTGAAGACCCAAAGAAGCACATAGCGTAGGCCAGATTAACGACCATTTCGTTGGAGTGCTGGTGTCTCCCAAATTGAAAGCCTCGCGTTCCCATAGTTTGGAAGTGTAGGGAGCTTCAACGAGAGACGAATGGCCTGGCGAGCTACCATCGCGCTCAAGCTAGCCATCAACAGTGCGTTGTATGCGTTCTGGGTTCCCGGAAAAGGACACACTGCATTGGGTCCGTTGACTTCTCTCCAAATTGAGAGAAAAATGGCGATGGGACGGGCGATGGAGTTGAAGATAGGGGTCGGGGCGACACCAACGATCGTATCCGGTCTAGTCTCGGCCCGTTTCCATTTCTTATCCTTGGCATAGTTGGAGATGAATGCAAGTTGCCACTTCCAGAAGAATTAAGCCTGGTAGTGACCTAGAGTCGGATGAGATACTTTGAATAGGAGTAATTCGTATTTCAGGAGCCCAAAGGCAACGGTTGGAGAGCCATAGTACTTGGCACCTGCCTGGAGAATGACAAATTCGAGGCCTGGGCTGAAATTGTCGATGGATTTGATTGCATTCTCAAACATATAAGCGTTCTCGTGACATTCGTACCATGGGTGTGTGGATGCTTTGTATGTTAGTCTAGTCCCATCAGCAAGTAATTCGACTTAAAAAAAAGGGGCAGAAAAGGGTAAAATACCAAAAATTAGGATGGAAGGGTTTCAAACATATCTAAATAATACACATGGGTCACTTTTGTGATTCCGTCAACCTTCGATAGAGCATTCGACAAGCTATTTGGACCCTCATAAGCAGCTCAATGCCAGAGACCAAAAGTCAGGCGGGGCTCTTTGGCTCTTTGGGCCACATAGCGTCCTCTTGAGTGATCTGATGGTGGCACACAGCGATGACTTTTGACCATACGCCATTTCCTGAGTTTAGAAGCTCGTTGACGACTGCCCATCTACTAACGCCGGTGGCCCCAAAAACGACTGCTGTTGTCGACATGTTGACGTGCACGAGATTATCGACGACGATGATTGAAGGGGAAATCTGGAGAACTCAAGAAGTAGATATAGCCTAAAAGTCAGTCTTTGAATATACGCAGTAAGAAATTCCACAAAGGAGGAGTTGACAGCGGAAGAAGACTGCCAGAAAACACCATCGACTGTCGAAAGGGGCTGCGACCTCCGCTGAGTGTGCTATAAGATTCTCAAGGCGGAGAGATACTCACGATGCAGAGATACTCACGATGGAGAGATACTCATGATACAAAAGAATTAGGCCGGCAACATTATCGATGTAAGTTGATCCCTGAATTTTTTGCCCTCAAGAGCTCAATGGCTCATAACTTCGCATTAAGAGTATGTCGACCCTGCAAAAGCCGCATCCCGCCATCAACAGTGATATCTGCACCATTTCTATGAAAATGTCAGCATAGGCGACCCTTACTTGTGGTGGAGAAGGGCAAGTCTAGAGTGAGGCAGGCAACTATTTAAGACTCCAAAGTATCTTTGATTCCAAAGATATTTTGAAGGCCCATGATATAGTGCCCTTTCAGCGCCCCTTTCACTCGTCTAGAGCGAGATTTTTCAAGAAAGTTCAGCTTACATGTAACTCCCAGCCGGAGAGCAAAGATATATCATCACGCCAGCAATATCCTCAGGCTCGCCGAGCCTTCTTCTCGGATTAGCGGCAGCAAGCTCATCGGTTCCTCCCAGAATCTCGATTAGGCCGGAAGCCAACTTGCTTGGAAAGAGACCAGGAGCAATCACATTGGTAGTGATGTTCCTCGGCCCCAACTCGATTGCAAGATTCCTACCGAGGTGCTGTCACGCTATTAGTGATCCTCCACATCAGGGCAAGGCACGCAAAGACCAACATGAGCGGCAGCCTTTGAGACAGAATACATGATTGTTCCGTTGGTGGACCTAGAAGAAACGTTAAGCCCAGCCGTTGAGCTGACGATGACAATCCTCGAAGGATCCTCCCGTGATCCTGAAGCCTCCAGGAGCGGAGCGAACCTTGGTGAACGCATCAGCATGAATACCAATCCAAACAAAAAATCAAAACCCACTCTTGGAAGGGGACGAGACTTACTTCTGCGCCAACAAAAAGACGCCCCTGACATTCAAATCCAGTATCTTCTGACTCGCGTGATCAGGTGCATCCTCAAAGCTCGAGCCCCAAGTAGCACCAGCATTTGCAACTAGAATGTCGAGCTTTCCTTCTGATTTCTCAATTTCTTTGACCAGGCGAATGATTTCGTCTTCATTAGACACGTTTGCCGGGATCCCGATAGCTGTGCCTTTGATGCCAGGGAGGGCGTTCAGCTTTTCGACCGCTTGGTCGATGCCTTGCGGCCCGGAGGATTTGCGTGCTGTGATGATGACTTTCTTCGCTCCTGCGAGAAGGAATCCGGTTGCAGTATGGAGACCCAGACCACGGGACCCTGGCTTTTAGTTAGTCGTCCGCTCGGCCATCAGTCAGGTGCGTAGACATCAGTCGATGTACGTACCTCCTGTGACCAACGCGACTTTTCCGTCTAAGCGGAACATACAATCGAAGTTTCGAAGCTCAGACATTGCGATTTTCTGCCTTTGGCGTCACTTTGAGTATGATGCTCTCGATAAAGTGTTTGCAACTTCTTGAGTCGTGCTGAAGTTAGTATTGAATTTTCAGTGTCAGCTAAGAAACATTGCCTCGGGTTTAGTCTTCCCCGCATTGCACCCCACGCACCACTAGATTTCAACAGGTATGGGTGCATAGCTCATTAACCTCGGAATCGGCAAAGTAGTGACAATGAGTATCCATGTACATACTTTTGCAGCTTCAAATGTATCCCTTTGATACTTTCTGCTCAAAAGCAAATAGTCATGCCTTTTTCATCTCCTTTTCCGGATGTGCACATCCCGAAGGTCAACATCCTAACGTATTTATTTCCTCCAAACGAGAGTCCCTCGGAAAAGCCCCTTTGGATTGACTCGAAGGATTCTAAGATTTCGTTGTCACCTGCCCAGCTGCTGCAATGGGTCAAAAGATTAGCATACGGGCTAGAAAAAATAGGCTTGAAAAGGGGAGACGTTGTTATGATATATACTCCCAATCACATATTTGTCCCTGTTGCATATCTTGGGATTGTGGGGGCAGGATGTGCATTCAGTGGTGCAAATCCAGTCTATACTTTGCCTGGTGAGTGAGATTGGCTCTTCTTCACTGCCTTGCTGAGAATGGGTCCGTAGAGATGGTGCATCAAATCAAGAACACGGAAGCCAAGGTCATCCTAGCGCATCCGTCAATGGTAAAGACAGCAGTTGCAGCATCAAAGCAAGCTGGATTATCCAGAGACCAGATATTTCTCTTCTCTGATGAAGAGAACCCTTCACTCGAAGGTGTCAAGGACTGGAGATACTTGATCGGTTCTGAAGCTGAGGGAAACCGCTACTCCTGGCCAAAATTCAGCCCTGAGGAATGCGGCAATACCGTGGCAACGATCAACTATTCTTCTGGCACCACTGGACTGCCAAAGGGCGTTTGTGTGAGTCATCACAATCTGATTGCCAACATCGAACAAACAATCTTTATGAAATACCACGGGAAGCCATTCACCAAGGACACCCACCCACCCGAGCGCTGGGTTGGGTTCCTACCACTCTACCATGCGTACGGGCAGTTGTATACCATACTTATGGCAGTCAAACTTCACGCCGAAGTGTACATCATGAAGCAATTCGTGTACGAAGACTTCCTCCAGGCAATTCAGCGACACAAAATCACTCACCTGCAAGTCGCGCCTCCGATTCTGGTCATGCTGAGCAAGAGACCTGAAACCGCGAAGTACGATATCAGCAGCTTGACCGACATACTGTGTGGTGCGGCACCCCTTTCAAAGGAGCTCCAGAATGATGTCTCGAAGAGATTTGGCGTTCAAATTAACCAGGGATGGGGCATGACCGAGGTCACCTGTGGCGCACTTCATGTTGTGGGTGGTGTGAATGATGATTCTGGAAGCGTGGGCCAACTGGATCCAAATACGGAGATGAAACTGTTGGACGACGATGGGAACGAAGTGAAGATGGGGGAGCCAGGCGAAATGTATGTTCGTGGTCCGCAGGTGTGTTTGAGGTACTGGAAGAATGAAGAAGCAACGAGAGAGGCGATTAGTGAGGATAAGTGGTTGAAGACTGGAGACGTGGCGATATGTGACGAGCGAGAGTATTTTTGGATTGTGGATCGGAAGAAGGAATTGATCAAAGTCAATGCGTTGCAAGTTGCACCTGCTGAGCTTGAAGCCGTTCTCCTCGAGCATGAACACATTGCCGATGCAGCAGTCGTTGGCATAATTCTTCATGGAGAAGAATGGCCAAGAGCCTATGTTGCGATTCAAGATGCTGGAAAGGGGCGAGTGAAGCCCAAAGATATTCAGGATTGGATGAAAAGTAAGGTCGCGAAGCACAAATGGCTTGTTGGAGGGGTGTCGTTCGTTGATGAAGTACCAAAACTGGCGAGTGGGAAAATCATGAGGAAGATAATGAGAGAGTGGTCGAAGAGAGATGCAGAAATGCTGGAGAAACAGACGAAAGCGAGGTTTTGAGTCGCTGCGAGATCAAAATTGCGGAGAGTTTTAAGTCGCTGAGAGTTCATACTTCATCCTCACAACACAATCTCAAATAAATTTTGTATTCTCATTACTGATTCTATTCAAACCTTGTGTATATCCTCATACGCCGCGAAGTTTCTGAGACCCACGTCTCTCCACATTAGATCTCCTCTGAGAGCACCTTGAGTAGGTATCGGGTCAATCGGGGGTCACCGCGAGCGACAATTAAAGAAGTTGTGACACCGCAAAATACTGACTGATCGATTCGCACTAAGGTTAAAAACCCTGCTAGTGGACCCTCGTTTCAGGGAATGTATCTCACCCGCACCCTCGCATCTTTCACTGTATCGACCAAATTGTTGATGTGGTACGGTTTTCTTTTCCGGGTCTCGCCATATCTTGCAGCTTCACCGATCTTGTCAGCTGCTGCGTCGTTGCATCCTACAGCTTCCTCTCCCGCAGTTTCGACGAGATTGCGAAGGAGTGATTCGAATCCTTTCAACTGTTCGCATCCAGCAAGGCATCAAATCAGTTCTCAGTACTCGTTCATGCGCTTTTCTTTCAATGTGCTGAGGCTCACCTGTACCGCAGCCTCGTGTCGCTTTCTTTCATAGGCTGTAAGGTCATCGTGACGCTGTACCTGTCACTTCTTCAGGGGCTATTAATAAATGCGAAGATACTGGCCGATCGCATCGTGCCTCACAAGATCTTGTCAGCACCTTCTTCGAGATCTGCACCCGGCCTCCGGCACGGCATCTAAGCATACAAAGGCCCTAGCAGTTAAGCACCAACTCGGGCTTCCTGTGGCAGCAGTTGTGAATGTCTGCCTTGCACTGGGGCCAGCAGTCCTCGCTTTCGCGGTATCGTGGCATTGACCCCAGGCCTGTCAGCCTCAGCCTTCGGCATTGCTTAACCCAATCTGATGTTGTTGCGGCACAATTCAGGTGTTGGCACCAATCATGAGAAGACCTAGCGAAGGGTTCATCCTGAGGGATGTTTAACCTCAAAAGTCTCGCCAAACATCATGCGGGCTGCACAAAGTCGAACCGTCTTTCTTTTCCATCTACCTCTAATGGCATCTCGTCTAACCTTGTTTTGACTAAATATATTGAGTTTTTGGAAACAAATTCGAAAGCAGTTCATATGCTTTGCTTTCCGAGTGGCAGGCAGGTGTACATACCCTCTATTCGGTACTAGAAATAAGTGAAGCAACTGCTGTCATGGTGGGGTTTGGAGCCGCCAAGTCATCCTTTAGAAATGCTGTTGTGCCGCCGCCGCCGCGCTCCTCATAGCCTCCTTCATCGCGATGCGTGCCCAATGGTACCAAAGCTCCGGTGCTCTGGGTAGGCAGAGCTGTCTAGGCCTGCTTCTCTCGGGGTCGATTGTTTTGACGTACAGCTGCAAGGGCACAAGATGAAGTCATCTCAAGTAGTTAAATATCTTCAATGTCCCTCACCAAAAAGAAAATGTTATTCAACCTCATCCAACTCCCACTCTCTCATCCCATCCCATCTAATAGTATCTTCCTCTTGTCGTGATCTATTCAATCATCATGACGAGGCCCTCGATTCTCTTAATACTTGCTTCCCTCTCCGTGGGTGCCTTTGCTGTTCCAGCATCTCACCATGTTGTGCACCAAAAAAGGGACAGTGCTACGAAGTGGACGGCTCGTTCAGGATTGGGCAAGCTTGATCAACGTTTAACAATCCCAGTCTCAATTGCTCTTGCACAGCGCAATCTAGACCAAGGTCACGATCTTCTAATGGATATATCCGATCCTTTCAGTGCAAATTACGGGAAGCACTGGTCTCCTGAAGAGGTGAGTTGTCCTTGGCTCTTTATCTCCGCCACAAGCTAATTGAAACAGGTCTTGGACAAATTCTCTCCCTCAGAGACATCAGTTACCGCAGTCAAGTCATGGCTCACAGATTTTGGCATCGCGGAGGAGCGGATCACTATTTCAGTTGGCCGAACCTGGCTGAACATGGATCTCACGGTGAAAGAAGCAGAAGCTTTGCTCAAGACTGAGTATAAGATTTTCGAGCACTCTCAGAACGGCAAACGCTCTTTGGGCGTTGAGGAGTACAGTGTTCCCGCCGAAATCCGAGAACACGTCAATTTCATTACGCCCACAGTCGAACCTCTCGCCATGACCAAGAGATCAGGCTCTACAGAAGACAAGGTCCACTCATCCAAGTTCACGGATGCCACTGACATGGGCACACCTATTCCGGCACCTGCCAAGAATCCCGCTACTTCGGCAGCTACAACCGACTATCAGAAAGGATATTCTGGTGCCGACCGGGCAAGCTGGGATCTGACGAACTGCTCCACAGCGGTGTCGCGCGCTTGTATCCAGGCTCTGTACAACATTCCCAATGGCACTCTCAGCGTGTGAGTACTCTGTTCTCTGATCCAATGAATTAACAGCCGCTTACGTTTCACAGGTCCTCTGTTGCGGTTGTCGAGTTTTACACTGAGGGTTTCTCAGCTGCAGATTCGCGCACCTACATTCATGACTTTGTCAATCAAGATAGTTGCGACTCCGTAGAGACCAAGATCTACATCGACAATGATTCTACTTTCGTCACAACTGCAGATCTCAATGAGGGCAACCTCGATGTTCAACTCGCTGGAGGCCTTGCTTACCCCCAAGAGCTCTGGTACTATCAAGCGAATGACACCAATATTTTCCTCGACGCTCTGGACTCATCCTACTGCGCAAAGTATCCTTCTGCTAACTGCGGAACGACCCCCAGAGCCGATGTCATTAGCATCTCCTGGGGCTGGGATGAGATTCCCGGCGATGCAGCTCAGATTGCTCAATGCAATGAGTTCATGAAGCTTGGACTCCTCGGTACAACTGTAATCTTCTCCTCCGGCGACAATGGAGTTGGAAGTGGCGACTGCACCACCTTTACTCCTGACGGACCCGGCGCATGTCCCTATGTCACCGCTGTCGGCGCAACTGCGATCCCCAATAAGGGCACAGTCAAAGACCAGGAGGTGGCCTCGACTGGAGTTCAATCCGGTGGTGGTTTCAGCAACATGTGGGCTATCCCAGACTACCAGAAGTCTGCCGTCGGTACTTACTTCAAGGAGCACATGCCCAGCTACAACAGCTCTCAATACAACAACACTCAAACCGTCCGCGGTTACCCCGATCTCTCTGCCAATGGGCAAGACATCCTGCTTATCATGAATGGAAGCTACTATTTCTTGGATGGAACATCTGCCTCGGCTCCTATCGTCGCTGGGCTCGTGACCCTGATCAATGAGGAGCGCATCCAGGCTGGCAAGAAACCAGTCGGATTCATCAACCCGGTCTTGTATGCGAATCCCAGCGCCTTCAACGATATCGTTACTGGCAGCAACCCCGGGTGTGGAACAAATGGCTTCGAGGCTGTGACTGGTTGGGATCCAGTTACCGGACTCGGAACGCCTGATTACGAGAAGCTCTCCAAGATTTGGATGGCGCTTCCTTAGATTTCAATCTTGATAATGGCATAGTGAGGAGTTTTCTTTCAGGATGGTGCATAATACGGTGTTGAAAACGGAACGTGGGTAATGGTATCATGACTTGGGAAAGCTGCCTGCTGTCATCATGGGAATTTCTTATCTGCTATTGTGGTCATGCGGCGTTAAACTCTTTCCTTGGTCACAATACTGTTACGGCAGTGCATGGAGCTAGTAATGGAAGCAGCGAAACTTAGACTTAATATCTAGAATATCAAAGTTGACGGATAATGAATATGCAACAAGCTTTTTTTCCCTGTTCAGTAATCACCTTGTCCTCTCCTCTTAGCAACGACCTGCTCCCTTTAATGGTCCAGTCTTCCACCCAAAGTCATCTCTCCAAATCCAAAGCAGTCCCTCTCCCATCTCTACAGTCATCTTCTTCACACCCCACTCCCCCGGAGCGACAATGCAATGAAAATAAATAAAATCTCATGCGAGAAGTAAATTCCAAATATTCCCTACCGAGTTTTTAATTCGGTAGGAGCGGTCATGTAAATAGTTTGCAATCAGCAAAGACACAAGCTCGGATATGCTCCTCATAGCTATGCGTACTACCCATGCACTAGGATGGAGAGGAAAGAAGGTGGTTTGCGGAGAGGGGAGGAGGGTTTTATAGATGATGGAGAGGAACTGGTGAGTCATGAGAAATGGAGTCATGAGGTGGAAGCCTGGAGTTGGAGGGGAATGAGTGCTGGCAAATTACTAGATGTGGTTAGAGAGAAGTTGTTGGAGGCTTGGCAGCCTAAACGAAGGAGCTAAGCGAGACTGAGGGCGCTCATGTGGTGACGATATATGATGAGTCTTTCTCTCACATACTGAAAGATGGATGAGCTAGGAAGATGTCATTTGCGCTGACAATTCCTACATTTGGTCTTCATTGAAGTTTGAGCCTGTGGAGACTCCCCCCTCCTCCGCCACCCCACGTTGACAATGGATATACCCTTTGACAACAATGTGAAGAAGGTATCGTACGAGAATCTGAAAATGTCTAGTGTATGGTGTTAAGTCACTTCAGGATGTTCAGTCACTCCAGCTCCTAGTCAATCACAGTTCCTTCCCTTAATTTGGCGCTTGCGTTAAGTGGCGTGTTTTTGGGCCAAAGGGTTTTGAGGCCAAGGGTTTTAAGGTCTAAAATTAGCCGCTGGCCACCATAACTTCCCAGCAAGCACGTTATGATCAACCTTTCACTAGAGGGGGTTCAAATGGGCCCTATGTACTAAATATACAGTCGCTTGCAAAACCGGCTTCCCTTCCACAAGCACCTATAAATTTTCTTTCCCCTGTCCAGCAAGGTCTAGAAATCTCGCTAGCCAAAATCAGTTAGAATAGCAGTGGGATGCGATATATTAAAAATAAGTCTAATAGTTACGTATTCTTCTCAAACCTTCCCCACTTTATAATCTTTCGTTTCCAGATCTTTAACCGGCTGTGAGACTTATTAGAAGCTGTGTCTTGTGAAATAGATTCTAATCCTCGATGAATTATTGCTAGGTTCGCTAAGTCAGACCCCCCCAATTCGGCCCACCCCCCTATTTGGCCCACCT
>AYLM01000586.1:0-11300 GCA_001625345.1 Cairneyella variabilis | reverse complement strand
AGCCGAGAGCCAGAGACATGACTTAGGAGCATGTTCCAAGGCGACGACCTTTGTTAAAGGGAGAATTGAGAACTCCTTAGTGGTCGCTCTTGAAACAGCTCTTAAGTCGTGTCTCATGGCTTTCGGCTCCAACTCTCTGGAAGATATGTGGTGCTAATCTGTTGGTAGAATGGGTCGAGCCTGATCATAGCATGTCTCGCATGATGCATGCTAAACCGGGTGCCTCGGCTACAGCTTCTTCCTTCGTCTTCTCTCAGCTCGCCGCGTTCTTCAGGTCCATATTGCCCGGTCCTAATCGCCTTCCTGCTCTTTTCAGAGAGAATGGGCTTGAATTGATAGCCGAAGAAGTCTATGCGACGGATCGACTTCAGCTCGAGATGAATTATCACTCCACCATGATACTTCAGAGTGTAGGGCCACAAATGCTAGGAGGTCAGGTGACGGCTGGGAAAATGAGTCAGGAGGAGGCAGACAGGTGGATGGAGAAGGCACTAGAAGAGACGAAGAATGGGGATGTGTATCAGCATTCGGTATTACATCTCACTGTGGGGAAGAAACCAGAGTAAGTATGAAGAGGGAGTCTATTCGAGCATTTTATGCAGCTCGGTTTTCTCGTGATTAGAGATCCTCATGCACCTTCTAATGAGCAACGCTACAAATTGAAACACAACCCTTGATATCTGACTCCGACTCCCAAGGCCCAAAAGCAACGCAGACCCCATCTACGTGGAGTTAGCATCTCTGCGCTATCACTCACACAATCTCAGCGCATACTTTTGCTGTGAAATAAATGATCCCACGACTCATTTCGTTCCATTTTCCAATCAATCTATTCAATCCTTTCGTTTTCCCACGTTCTCGCCACTCACTCCCTCGACTGAACCATCTGCATCTGTTCTTTCCACTTGAGAATCGCATCCGGATTACTCCCGTCCTCATCTTCTTTCGGCCTCAGATCTCTCGGGTTTCCCTGTCTCCTATCGAAAAAGTCCTTCGGTCCATCCTGTTCGCTTGGGTATTCGACCACCCATCCCGTTGATATCGCTTTCCAGAACTTCTTAAGACAAGCGAACATTTTGAAGTTTGGTCAAGTCGCTTTCAGGAAGTTTGCGGAGGAGAAAGTTGATGAAATTTATCAGCGCAAACTAGCATGTGTATGAAGGGAATTTCATATTTATACTATACTTACGTCAGACCTAGAGATCGATCTAGACCGCACATGTGACACTCCGAAGCACCTCCGAGTGTACATATCCCGACCTTCACCGAAGATGGCGAAGTAAAGTTTCTTCTTATCATGACATCATCTCTCAATTTGACTTTTTTAAGCCTTACAGACCTGTAACTCGTTACAAGTATACTCTGGTCGCCGGCGTAATATGTCCTGCGAAGACTTCTAGTGACTTCTACGCTAGCAGGGGAATTGGACCAATAAGATCCACGTTTTCGTCACGAATATACCCTGTTAGGTTAAGTAGATTATCTGTGGATTTGGAACTATTACCCATACCACGAAGTACTTTCATTGGGACACTTCAAGAGTACATCCGCAATGAAAGCCACTGGCTTCTCGAAGACGAATGGTGGTGTCGGGCGCATCCGGGAATTCAGCGGCAGTTGAGGTCTCTTTTTGAATCGGATCCTTTTGCTTCGAGATGTTTGAAACCTCTGTCGCCCGTCTTCCAAAATCAATCACTAATCTGGAACTGTACCATCTTCTGATGGAATCCGAGGTCGATGCGGTGCAACCCGATCACGTGCAGCCGCCCCCTTAATTCAGGCTTCTGTCGCTTAAACGCTCACCTTCGCCTAGAATTTTGGAACTTCCACCAAGGATCTTCAATCACTGCCATCTTTCCCAACAGTCGTTCACATTGAGAAGAAAGGATCAAGCGCTCAATCTGACCTCACCCTTCGATTGGACATGTGCATCTCTTTGTTGCTGCCGTTACGAGTTGTCTAAAAATAGAAGGCTCATAGGATGTTGACTTCAGCAACGAGATATGCTGTGCTTGACAGTCCGTTGACGGTTGGAAGACTCCTAATAATCCAGGGACAGATTCAACCGGCTGCGTAACTCCGTGTAACCGGTAACCTCGTATTAATATTTACCCAGCGCCACATAGCTGCTGGCGTTTGTATGGCTTGCGGGATTGATTTATGCTCAATGATATAAATAGAAAGATGGAGAACAAACGACATGGATGCTTTGAAAGGGGTGCAAATTCTCCAGAGAGATTATCCAGCAGAATCAAATCACTGAACGACACTACTGATCACAAGCTGAAGCGTGTCGGAAAATGCAGATCTCCACCCTCGTCACCTTCGCTCTTGCGAGTTCAACGGTCTGCTATCGATGCGTATTTCATCTGTCCACGGAAGACTGAAGGAAAACGCTGCCTTCGTTTCAACGGTGCAACGGACACAGGGACAGCTTGTGAGTTGGGAATCATATCTCTTCGGTCTGGTAAAGTTTCGAGCTTCGGCAACTGGCTGAATGCTCAAAGGCGGGGCATCAACTCTTGAGGGAATGCCGGTAGACCCGGAATTTCTCTCTGAGTGGGCTTGCTGGAACAATGTGGATCGTTTGCTGGCTCGTTGCTGCACTCCTGTAAGTTGTAGTCTTCTTGTTGGAGAGCATTTCGGTTTGACACAAGTGAAAAGGCCAAGAACTCAGACAGTAATTGTGACGACCAGGCTACCAGCGCTACCAGCGCTACGCCGGCCTTGACTTCTTCCTTTGTTGCTCTGATTCCACTTACAACTGCGTAGTCGATCCTCAGATGGCGGAATTGAACCAGAGTGCAAGCCGGAGAAATATGCGCAATGTCTCGCACCACATGAACCTAGTTCGTATTCCGGCATTCAGCTCCGTGAAGCTACATGCCACGCCTAGAAACTCGAGGAACGATTCTTCCTGAAGAAGACTGATATAAGAGGTCCACAACTGCTCGCAATAAACAAGAGACTTTTGAGTCTCAAAATCAGAGGGAACATAGTAGCCATGAAGGTCACCATCCCTGCTGCAGCACTTACCTTCCTTGCCATCACCGCGAAGAGCGTCCCGGTGGACTTTTTCTTCTGTCCAACCGGACCAATGGGATCATGTTGTGCGATGTATAACGAGACAACCGACACTGGCGAACTATGTGCTCTCTGCTCCCGACCGCGTCCTTTTAAGACCGGATGACGAAAGAAAAAGCAAGCTGACGGTGTCCAGGTCACGAAGCAACACAGCTCAATAACTTTCCTGACCTTATGGGAGCTTCGGAGTGGGTCTGTAACTCAGCATATCCGAATGCCGTTTTCAAAAATGTCTGTTGTACTCCGCTGAAGAATGTGGTAGGTGCGAGTCATTTGTCAACCGCATGAATAATAACACAAGCAATACTGAAATCTTAACAGGTTTCGGTGTTCGAGCATTGCATACTTCCAATTCTGCGGCCGACTTGAGCTGGATGAGAAAGGCTCATCAAGAATGCTGCGAGCAAGCTTTTCTGGAAATTGGACGTGCTTGAATGAGCTCCAAGATACTGTGGCAAATAAGAACTTGAATTCCAATCCGACATCAAAGCCCCTTCTCCTGACTTCTCAACTTAAGTGACAAGTAGCGGATGAATGAGACAAGTAATATTAACACCACCTTTAAGCACGCAACGACCAGTGGGATGAGCTGCAGGGACTCGGGATGGCGGGGTAAGACGAACTTCATCCCGAATCTCAGGTGATAGCCAGACCACTCAAGGGTCATTCCCGTGCTCTGATTCGATTCCCCGAGAATAGCAGAGCTACGTGTTCAAATTGTGTCCCGCATCAGCTATCCAAGCTTGCTTCCCTCCGAGAAAGCAGGCTGCAATTCAGCTCGAGACGTGAGCTTGCAGAAAGACTAATAAACTTCAACAAGCAAAATAGGGGCAAAATGTACCGAAATAACGTTCTCATCCTGATCCTGACGAATTTCATTCGCCCAACAGCTACTACTGGAGGCTGTTGTCTGCCAATACCAGGATCCTTGATCAATATCTGTACGCTTATGCCATTCATTTCACTCAAGCGATGCACATACCTTCTCTATCGATCTGTCATGCTTCCCCTCATCCCACCAGGTCAACCCTCGACAACTTTTCCATGTGAGAGCCTCCAGATCATCCTACAAGCAGGATCCAGCAAGAAACGTTTTCATCACATATTACTGTTTCACCCCTGAGTCAGGTCACCGCAAGCAACCTCTTTTAGACTCTCACACGAGCCTGAGCCGCGTTAACCAGTTGTGTGTGAGAGAGAGGGGTGCTTGCGGTGCGCTAGCCATCGCAGAGGCTCCTGATGAAGATCTCACAGAATAGGAGGTATGCATCTTGTGAGCTGGTTTATGATGGGGATGAGAGTGACGATGGTACAGCGCGTGGGAGACTGGTAGGATGAGGGTACAACCTCTTTTCGACTCCCACGCCGTCCCGAGCCACGTTAGCCAGTCGTGTGGGAGAAGGACACCTGTTGTGTGAAGAGAGAAGGAAGATAGAGACGAAGAGGGGATAAATAAAATATTGGGACGCTGACGTGGAGCGAGTTGGATGAGGAAAGAGCAGACGTGAATGAGAAGATAGAGTTCGGGCACGACAACTTCCGAGCACCACGACCCTCGTTCTTTCCCCATTCAGCAGCACCGAACTCGGGAGCAAACCAAAGAGGACAGGTACGATGTCCTCGTGTCTGATATAGTATGCCTTGACTAAAGAATTCCACGTCGTGGTATGGCCCGGAATCGTATGAATTCCCATTTAAAAAGTTCAAAATATCTCAGGGCCAAAACCATCTCAAAGGGAAGGAAAGCTCAACAGCATTAAACATCACTCCCCAGCAAAAAGCCAAAAAAAAAAAAAAAAAAAAGGGTCCCGGAACTGAAAACTTCAAGAACTCGAAAACGAATCGCAAAGGCGTGGAGAGAATTGTACCAACTTAGGAACTGTTCGCACCCACACGACTGAGAAACAGGAAATCCTTCATTTTCTTCCCGGCCATCTACCGGCTATGTACTCCAACAAAATAACTTTAAGCACCTTCCATGAACATCAGTATATGCCCTCCCGCAGCCTCTCTCCAATCCCCTCCATATGGCCTCTCAGCACCCTCCTCTCAGTCTCCCTATCCCTACCATCCTCTCCAATAATGACACACTTCTTCACTCCACCCTTATCATCCACTACCGCTCGTCCAACCCTGCCATCAACCCACTCTACTCTCACCTGCTTCGCCTCCGCATCCGCAGCGCTGACATCCACAATGACTTTCGCGCGGGCCTTTCCTTTCTTCGAAGCCTTCTCATCCAACTTGAACTCCTTCCTCAAAGACTTTATCACAGCAGTCCGATTATGATACGCTGCAATCTCTCTCCTCAATGTGCGCACGAAGCTTCTGAGATCCTGCTTCTTCGCTCCAGGCTCCTTCTGTCCAGTCACAGCAACGGTGCCTTTTCCGGATAGTAGATACTTCTGCGCCAAAGCAGCGAGAGGGATGCATGGCGGAACAGTATGTCGATGTACGCGTAGTGATTCCGATCCATCCCAAGGCTTGTTCAGCATAACGTAATATGGGCGAATGAATTTCCCGCTACTTGACACATCGATCCGTAGTCCCAGGATGTTGCCATTGTCAACGGCATTTGGATCTGGATCACGAACGCGGAAGGTAGTGACGCCTACGCAGGCTCGATAGAGATTCTCTTGATTGTGCGCGAGTTGCGCTGCGGAGGTTGAGAGGAGAGGGTCGTTGTCGGTAGGGGTGGGGGTAGTTATGGCTTGCGAAGGGTTCTGCGATGCGCGCAGACGTGAGAGAATAGTTTTGGTAGTCTGAGAAGATAAAATCATTGCCGCTTGAAGATTCCTTTTCGATTTGAGGGCCGCAACTGAAGATGTTAGCAGGTTCTTCGACACGGAGAAGTGTGTTTACTCTGTGACTGCAGCGATGATATCTCTTCATCCAGCAAATTGCCGACCGAGTCTTCAGGGCCCGATTCCTCTGTTGAAGGTATCATGAGTATTCGTAATATTGTAATATTAATCCAATAAAACAATCGTGAAGGGCATAAGTCGTCGTAAATATCGCGTTGACTGTGTTCGTGAGGTCGCACGGCGACGCGTCGCAAAATCCCCGCTTCAGGGTCAAAAAGCGCCTTCTCACGTGCTTGGCGAGCTCGCAGCTGAAGCAGAGAACAGATAAGAGCAAGTTGTATCATGTTTCCATTTCTTCAACCCCTCCACCTCACTACTCTCCCATGACCATGCTCCAGTTTCGCCGCTTCAGAACTTCTTCTTCTGTCGTTTTCTACATGGCAAAATAAATTGTCAGCAATTTTCCCATTCTCCGTTCTGTGCAGGTGTTTCTTTGCCCCTCGAAGAGGCCACGTTCGCTTGAAGCAGTTTCGGGCGGTCTTGGGTGCCTGGCGATCCACTTGCGCCAGTCAAAAAGCGTTCACCAAAGGCGGTACCGTGGACTTTAGAGGCCAGCGAGTCCTCTAAAGCTCGACGACAACACCACATGGATGCCTACCCCACTGGGCGACACACTCCCTTCATTACCTCTACATTCATCTTCAACTCTTCAGCATAACTTCCAGCTTCCGTTACACCACGACCCGCAATTTCCACACGCGCAAGAGCTAGACGAGCTGTCCCCAACCGGTCAACGTCATAAGAGAAACACATCTGCTTCAACCGCGCTCGAAAAGGAAGACACGGAGCATCTGCTAGCCGAGCATTCCTCAGACGAAGACGACCTTGAAGAAAGCGACGATCCTTCTATGGGCACCAAGAACCGCAAGCAGAAAAGCCAAGAGCCAAAGGGCTCCGCCTCCACGACCGGAGGAGAAAACGGTCACGCCAACGGCAGCATGAACAATCATGTAGAATACCGGAGGAAGAACGCCTCCCTCGACTCTCCAGCGGTTACAGCGAACCTAATGTCAAGAGAATCCTTTTCATTAGACGAACCCGTCCCCAAAACTCCAACGATCAACAACCATGGCTTCTTTCAGTTACCAATGCAGGACAGGAGGAACTTTGGACTGCTGGTGTTATTATACTTTTTACAGGGTGTGCCAATGGGTCTGGCGACTGGATCAGTGCCATTTCTACTGAAGCCGCATATGTCGTACAGTGCGCTCGGTGTTTTTAGTTTGGCTTCATACCCTTACTCGTTGAAATTATTATGGAGTCCTATTGTGGACGCAGTGTGGAGCCCGAAGGTTGGGCGCCGGAAGAGCTGGATCATGCCGATACAGATGCTCTCGGGGGTGGGAATGATATGGCTTGGATCAAGGGTTAAACAAATGATGATTACTGCTGGAGAGAACGACGGAGCTGGAATATGGGGGTTTACAGGATGGTGGTTCTTCCTGGTTTTTATGTGCGCCACACAAGACATTGCTGTGGACGGCTGGGCTTTGACGCTGTTGACACCCGGAAATATCTCCTATGCCTCGACGGCACAGACGGTTGGTTTGACTGCTGGCCAGTTCATGTCATATACCGTATTCCTCGCCTTCAACTCTCCCGATTTTGCCAATAAGTGGTTCCGAAAGACTCCATTGGATGAAGGTGTTATGACACTGGGAGGCTATCTTACGTTCTGGGGCTGGGCATACATAATCGTGACCCTAGGTCTTGCTGCCTTGAAAAAGGAAGAGAAGACCAAGAACGAAGATGGCATTTGGGACGTTTACAAAGTCATGTGGGGTGTTTTGAAACTCAAAAACATCCAAACGATTATCATCATCCACTTGATCGCCAAAATCGGCTTCCAAGCGAATGATGCTGTTACCAACCTGAAGCTCATCGACAAGGGATTTAGCCAGGAGGATCTGGCTCTTACAGTCCTTATTGATTTCCCCTTCGAGATCGGCCTCGGTTATTATGCAGGGAAATGGTCGACAACCTACACACCCATGCGGCTCTGGTGCTGGGGATTCGTTGGCCGCCTCATTGCAGCAGTAATCGCTCAAATCACAGTCATCATCTTCCCCTCCAACGGCGTTGATACTTGGTACCTCCTGGTGGTCATTGCAGAGCACATCTTCTCGACCTTCACTAACACGGTTATGTTCGTCGCGATCTCAGCTTTCCATGCTAGAATCGCAGACCCTGTTATCGGAGGCACATATATGACTCTGCTTGCTACGTACGTCCCCATCTCTTCTACTTATGTGAAAGTTTTACTGATAAGCAAAACAGAGTATCGAATCTGGGAGGCACCTTCCCTCGCTTCTTCGTCTTGAAACTCGTCGACGCATTCACAGTCGCCTCCTGCATCCCTCCCGCTGCGGACTACAAGCTCCCCGCCAATCTGAAAGGACCACTGGTCACGGAGCCCTTCTCCTGCGCCGCCTCAGCCGCTAAGGATCAGTGTATCCAAGGTGGTGGTATCTGCGATATCAGCAGGGATGGATACTATGTTATGAACATAGTATGTGTCATTGTAGGCGTGATCACATTCTGGGGATTTATTAAGCCGGCGGCATTGAAGCTGCAGGCATTACCCTTGAGAGCGTGGAGAATCGCCGAGGGAAGTAGTTGATAAGGGAAGGATCGGGAGGACTTTTGATTTATATTAAGGGTGATAGAACTATAGCATGGTGTGGGCGACTGTAAAGTGCATTGTAGAATAGTCTTGCCTGTAGAATATACGAAGATCATCACCAATACCGAGGTCCACTCAGGGAGCCCTAGAGAAAGCAAGCACTTTTCAGAGAGTGCCGTGTTGCGCAAGTGCCGTCTTGAAGGTGAGGTTTTTCCTAGCCCGCCAGACTCTTCATCACAACCAGAGCATCATACGCACAAGGCTGGATATCTCAAGAATCTGGATTTCTCAAACCCATGGATACCTTGCGACCAACACACAAATTGAGATGATACGACGGCAGAGAAGCTCACAAATACTGAAGCAATGGGTTTCGCATGTGGCACTAAACGTTTCACAGAGCAGGGTGAGAATTTTTCATGCGAGCACGTTTTTGATTTTCAGACGATACAAGGCTGTCTGCGAATATCTCACACTCACTATACAACCATGTTATGGTGTACACTCTTTCTTCGTGACTTCCACAGACACGTCCTCTACCTCCTTGGCTACAACCCTTTCAATAACAACTGAATCCTCATCAAACAATATGACCAGTTCCTCGAGAGCATAGCCTTTCGTCTCCGGAAAGAACGAGAAGATCAAAGCCAACCACATATAATTGAGTGTTAAAAACACAATGTAATAGTGGTACGAGATGGCCAAGGCAATCGGGTTCACCCACATATTGATGATCAAGGCGATCTGGCCGACCATGTTCTTCACTGCTAGGCCTTTGCTTCGCATGTAAAAGGGTATGATCTTTGTAGGGTAAGAGTAGAGAAGCGGGTTGCATGCGACGTTATACGCGGGGTCATAGAGGAAGAGGCAGACTACTTCGCCGTATGCGGTACCTCTGTTCTTGGTTTGAAGGCAGGCTGTGAGGCTTAGCGATGGAATTTTTTCAGGAAGGTGAGTATTACTGGCGCTCAGTGCAATGAATGGGATACCTATCACGATCATTCCAATGAATGAAGACATCCAAAGCTTACGGCGATCGATTCTGTCCGCAAGAAATCCCCCCACGATTCGAAGAGATGAAGTTCAGGATATTGAGGCCGCCGTTAATCCCAGTCCTAGAATCTCATCAACTGCATCCCAAAAATCCTAGAGAGGAAACTTGCTGTTGAGTAGCGTGGGGGATGTCAATAGAGTCCAAAATCGACAGGAAATAGAGATAATGACATTTTGGCCACACACACCCACAAAGCCATCAGAGTCATAGTCGTGATGACAAAGACTGGCATCCGGTTTTGCTTGTTGGTGGCTTGTTCCAAAACAGGTCCATGCCGTAATGATGGATCCCGCGTACTAGAAGCAGTTGAACTAATAAGCCGTTAGTCTGTCTTTTCTTCAAGTTTTGAGGAGTCGTCTTACACCAAAGACTATGGTACCCCTCATCCGAGGATGGGCAAGTTCACTCAACAGAGACGGACCAGCACAGGTATTGAAGGCAATTCCGAATTTGAAGATAAAGCGTGATCTAATGTATTGACCTTGAGACTGAGACCCGGCTTGGAAAGCTCCTCCAACGATGGTTAATACTTGCCCGATAGCAAGGCCAACTTTCCGTCCGCTACAAAGTAAGCAAGTATTCAATTCCAGAGGGCGTAAAGTCGAACAATTTATCTGTAACTACAGCACCGGGAATACTACCAGCAAAGGTGCCAATGAAGTACATAGCAGTAATTAATCCCAACTCGGACGAGTTCGGGCTTCCTATGTCTAAGAAATTTGTAAGTTCAAGTCCGGGACTAGCTAATAGAGGACTTACCTTTCTTCCAAATTGCAAACGCTTGGAAATTACCTGTCGTAGTTACATCATAACCTGTGCAGACTTGTGCGAGGAAGATGATCATGATCCAAAGCATCATCTTCCTGAGCCCGGCATTATGGTACCACACAGCAGCAATGTTGTTCTGGACAGCGTCGTTGATGATGGCAGACTTTGGCTGAGCAGCCAGTCTACGAATCCCGGCACTGGCACTGAGTCGGAAATGCATCTTGCACAAAGTAGGGAAGTGACTTTCGATTAGGGGTGAAGTTGATAACAGCAAATTTTAATCAGTTTCCATGGTGACGACGAAGAAGTATTAATACGCCCCGAATCACTGGACCCTGGATATTACTATCTTTCCTCAGATGCAATTGTTGCTGACGGAAGGGGCTGGACTTCCAAAATGTCCTATCGTTCCCCAGATGTTATCTCCAGTTCAGCCACAGGAGCCAGGAACTAGATTATTATACACAATAACACATACAGAAGCATAATTTAATGCCCCATATTAAGATGCAATCGACGGAGAATGGGGTTCGAAAAATGGGTGGCCGAGGCGAATTGCGGGCCATACGACGGGATATTTGTTGGAAAGCCACAGGACAGGGTTCATCTTCTGAACTGTGGAGTCAGTAGCCTCATCGGGATGGCACATATCTAGGGTAACGAACGTGAAGCTTCAACCAATTCATATAATGCAAAACTCTTGAAGGTACTTGAGAATAGCTTTCGGACAACATAACTTGATGAGGAGAGTTCCAAGGTACGGTGCTCGCTTAACCCCTGAACCGTACCCTTGAAACTCGAAATAGGCGAAAAGGTTCGGGCAAAGTTGTCAAAGAGGACGGATATGTAGGTGATGGTGCTCAGCGGGATCTTTGGCGATGCGTAAGTTCAGTTGGGGGGGAGGGGG